>JBBPKM010001056.1:0-10490 GCA_038089255.1 Austroboletus rostrupii | reverse complement strand
CCTCGTCCTCTTCCGCTTCCTCTTCTTCCTCCGGACTCCCGTCTGCAACCTGATTTGTAAGACCTTTCCACATCCGCTGAGTCAGCCGTGTTCCAAACCCGACGTTCACCCTCTCCTTCTTCTCTCTGTCTCGCGCTTCAATACGTTTCTGAGCGAGATCCGCGGCCGTTTGGAGGATCCGATCTATACCGCCTGCTGCGTCAATCGGGTAGGATGTTAGGAGCGCGATCCCCTCCGTGAAAGCATCACTAAGTTCCCAAGGTCGGAGAGGTGATAACGGGGGGAGAGTTGTATGTTCCTGACTCCAGAGACCGGGGGTAGTTCGTCCTGGCTTGCCAAGTCTATCAGCACGCGAACCTGAAATCAGTGGGGGTTGGTATGGCGATAAAACGCGACGCATACCTAGAGAGAGGTGTCTTTGCACGAATAAGAAGCGCAGTGCACATGTCAACGAGATGTTCTAATTTTGGATTGGAATCGCGCGTGCGTGCTGGACGTGCAAAGATGGCGTCCCAGACGAGGAACACGGAGGACAAGGGAAGGGTTTGGGTCAACATAGGTGCAAGCCAACGACTGTTAAAAAATACAATCGCATGAGCAACAAGGGCAAAAAAATAAAATTCGCCCAAGCAGGCACTCACTATGAATAGTGCGGAAGGACGGGATCGAGCCCAGTTGCATGCTATCACGAGAATGGTAAACACACTCATTAGTACGCGCAAACTCCTCACTCGCATAGGACGTGCGAAGGGTACGTACGAGAGTTGTTGCCAAGTCACCATCCGCCCATTTGATGCTTTCGCTCAACTTGCGCATGTATGCCTTGCCTCCCTCCTCTTCTTCCGTCTCCACGATCTCACCCACGAGCGCCTCAAACAACCAAAACGTGTCCGCCTCCGCATGCGTCACTTCGTCCTCGTCAGTTTCACCAGCGAGCACGCTATAGAGTGGGACGAGTAGCCAGGGGACATGTGGCGATTGAACGGCTGGGTTGAGCGTGCTGTGGATGTATAGGAGACGCAAGAGCGCAGAGAGATGTCCACGGTGCGCAGGAGGGGCATTGTAGGCCTTGGAGGGGAGGAGCGTCGTCGGGCGGCGCTGGCGCCGGGACGCGACCTTTGGCGGTGGGGACGGTGGTGTCGACGCCAAGTCTGAACTCACGCTGACATCTGACTCAAGCCGAATCTCTGGCGTTTCGATAGATTCATGATTGTTTCTAATAAATATCAGTCGTTTGTCGAGGTTGAATGCAGATGGAATACGGATCGCATCAGGCGCCTTGGGATCTAGTGGACATTGGCCTGAGCGACTACTTTGGGGCTCGTCTCCGAGGTGGGCAAATAAATCTGGGGAAATGCGAAAGAGGGAATCGGATATTCGGGCGAGGAGAGCGTCGGTCGGAGAAAGGGGATCAGTCGGGACAGGCAGAGAATCAAAAGGGGTGAGTAGACGACGAACGAGACCCTGGCATGCAGAATCAGATTGTGTAGCCCGAAGCTTCTTTTCAAACACGGAACGAGGCTTACATAGTAACTGTCTCGTTGTTTGCGGTTTTCCTTGGTCCATGTCGTTTTCAAGATTGGGAGGGTCCCAAATAGCAGTCTGCCAGTAAACTGTCAGCCTACTGCTTCTGCATGGGAACATGGATAGAAATCTCACCTCCATATACGTGGCCGCACCCATGGTGGATCGTCCACAAGGCCTATACTCGATTAAGGATATCAGCGTCATGCATAGCCCAACCACGTGGGGACCTCATATTCCCAAAATGACGAACCGCGTGCACATATTTCACGCAGGCGTGGAAGATCCACGATGGGCGATAAACCAGCGTCGACGGACAGGATCTCCGAAACAGCGTGGATTCTAGTAAATGCATCGAGGTTGGAATGTAAAATTTTAACTCCTGAATAGACAAATAGCATGGACGAAACGCACAGGTCTTCTCGCCGAGGCTCAGGGACCCACTTGACGCCGCATGCTTGTGCAACATTGGCGAGATACTCGTCGACCCTTGAGGCGGTGGGCGGTGGAGAGGACAAGATTTGCATTACCTGTACGGCCAACAAGTCAGAAGAGCGGTTCGGTGAAACAAGCATAGGGAGCCAGGACAAGTCGAGGTGGAGAAACACAACCTACGCGTGGAGAAACGTGGTTATTCCGATTTTCGGATGAGGCTTGAGCAAACGCAGGCCCTAGCCGTTGAATGAGGATTTCCCTCACCGCGTTCAAGTCTTTATGAAGTGCAACGTTATCACCACGAAAGATCGACGGCGCACTCTCGGGTCGCGAACAAAAGGAAAGACGCACCCTTAGAATCTGTGCTTGGCGCCGCACGTATAATGCTTGCAGCAGCCTCTGCCAGAGCGTGGCTCAACCGTGGCGACTTTCTGATGGCACCAGCCCGAATAACGAAACCGCCGCCCAAACACCCGTAAGTAAATATATTAACCCCTTGAAACAAGAACGTGGGGTCACTCACCCCACAAGACCACCCTCGGTTTCACCTTCATTCGAATTCCCATCGTCGCTGAATCCTAGCCCCAGTCCAACGCTCGCCCTTGTCGATCCTAGCTCCGTAGTATAGCTTCCAACCGTGCCGACCAGCATCTCAAGCTCTTCTAACAAGTCAGCCATCACGTCGTCCTGGATCAACGTTGCCGCCTGGGCGCGCGCGAGCGGGAGGTTGCCTTGGGAAAGGTGCGTGGCGATGTCGCGTCGTGTCAGTTTCCCCTGGGAGTCTATTCGTTCTTGAAGCTGCCCGAGCCGCTGAGACGTTGTTCGGAGGAGAGTCTGTGTGTCGTGCGACGGGGATTGGGCGGGGCGGGGACGGGCGTTGTACGGGGATGGAACAGTGAAGAAGAGGCAAATGATGAAAGTAATGTAAACCAGACTTGCCTTGAATGCAACGGGGTCCCAAGTGCCCATTGTATCGATGGCGGTGGAATTTTAATGATGTTGCTGGTCGTCGTGAGTGAAGTTGTCTATGATTGCATCAAATTTACACCCGACCGCCGGGCAGCCACAGATCAAGTGCTTAAGCGAGTGCACAGCTCCACCACAGCGTCCCAATTCAATTCTAATTCTACGTGCATTTGTTGCAAGACATCGTCCGTCCGAACGATCTACAAGATGAAACAAGAATTACCGATACAAAAATAAAATAAATCTAATCTAGTATTACAGAAAATGAGCAGGAATTGGTTTCGAGAGCCTTGTCCGTCTGGGGCTTGCAGGACTCCATTCATCAGCTTGCATCTCGCCAGGAGCCGATGGGGGCATCATCGAGAAGTGTTTTGACCGGCCGAAGCTATCCTTCGGCGAATTCATACCCGCGACGCCAGGTCCGGGGTTAGAAGAGCCCGCAGAAGACGGAACAGAGCGAGAACCCGAATGCATTTGGTAATGATATGGGCGTGGAATAGACAACGCATGCAAACCTTCGCGACGAGCCACATCCTGGTGTTTGAAAGCAGGAAGGGATAGGTGTCGGTTAGGTCTCGATGGAATTGCAGGTAGTGGCTGTTCAAGAGTGTCGGCCATAGTCGACTGGTGGGATGGCATTCGAGGCGCTGGCAAGTGGGGAAGTGACAACTGACGACCATGGATCATGGTAGACAACATTGGCGACCGGGGTGGGTCGCTCGTGGTCATACTCAGATTTTGTGTGGTGATAATCTCCTTCAATTTTTCCCTCCAAAGTGCGAGGGAATCGGTAGAGCCAGTCTCGAGGTCAACAGAACGGCTTTGAGGTGGACTGGATTCCACAACCACCGGAATGCGTGATTGCAGGCAAATCACGATTGCAAAATACGCTGAATAAAGAATCACTGTAATCCAACGGAAATAAGCGGTAAGTCTTAACGACAGTGGACTCGAGCTTACAGATTGCCGGTATAACCCAGCAAGCGATCATAGTATAGACACCAATGAGCTGGCAGACCCCAATGTCGTCCGGAGCTACAGCGCATATGTTAAAACAACAGGAAATAAGTGGCCTTTGATGAGGACTTGCTTTGGTCGGGACACTGAATTCTATGACTCCAGACGGTGCCACTCACGGCAGAGCCTGTGAAGCGATGAACTTCGCAATTTGCACTGTCAACCATATAGACACGTACCGGTTTGCAAAACAAACAGAAGGAACAAACGCGCTGCGTCCAGCCAAATGCGGAATTGGACAAGGATACTGGGTATAGTCGATGGGTGAAACAACAAGGGTGACAAAATATAGGCCTACAGGATAGGAAGCATGATGAGGGTAATGGTGTTGGTAATGAGAAACAAAACCATCAATGATTCTAGTTGCATGTCAGTCACCGGACACGACGCAAGGGTGGTAAGACGTACGACTGATTTGATCCGAAGAAGTCCATCTGGAGAACACCTCGACACAAAGCAGAACAAGCCACAGGAAGCTGAACATTATCATAGAAACTTCAAATGACTTAGACTGGTGAATGAAATCGTGGCAGGATGAACTCACCGAACGTAATCGCACGGATTTTGAAGAAGAAAGGGAAAGACTCCATCGTGCAGTGAAAGGAGGGTAGAATCTCACAGAGACCAGAGGTTGGTTGACCAGCAACAGCCTCGAAAAATGGGCTTCAATATGGGAAGAAGAAAAGCGGCGGACGCATGGCGTTAAGTAGCAAATGACTGACGACGGAGACAATTGAAACGCGCTTTAGCTTGTCTTTTGTTCTCTGCTTGTACGTTAGTATCCTAATCGAGACAATTAGCCCCTGAATCGCTTTACACTCCTCCACCTCCGCTCCACCTTTCTCTCCGTTTCGAAAAGGTACAGACATAGTAGTGATTCATTTCATGCGCAAATACGACCTGTAAAAGTCCGAGCCGAGGACGACCTATGATGTTGTAGTACCCTTCCGAGTAACTCCGACAGCTCAGACACTAGTACGTCGCAGTTTAA
Organism: Austroboletus rostrupii; assembly: GCA_038089255.1. Taxonomy (NCBI): domain Eukaryota; kingdom Fungi; phylum Basidiomycota; class Agaricomycetes; order Boletales; family Boletaceae; genus Austroboletus; species Austroboletus rostrupii. Next base: position 5,557 of record JBBPKM010001056.1, on the reverse strand, counting down.
AATGCTCACTCCTTGAATCCAACAAGCGTATGGTGGACCGCATAAGCTTCCTGTAACTAATAATGTCCACTTTTCTGCAGCAGGGATTGTCTCGCCCATACGTACGCCGACTGAGGCTTGCACTTATGTGTCTGTCCGTCGGCGCCAATGCGTCTGTCAACTGTTCAACATTAGGAGCAAGCTAAAGCTGATCACTATGCTTACCAGGATATGTGCAGGCGGCGTCTTCTGCTTTCCGATCCTTTCACCAGCATTGATAGAACACTTGAAGCTTTCACAGCCCCAATTGACCACGATCGCACTGGTGTACGCTCCACGTCGCTCCACTCAATTTAGCTGCTCAACTTACGTGACAGCGGCTTGATGGCTCAGTACCCACTGGCAGTACTCGTCGGCAAGATACTCGATTCCCACGGCGCTTGGGTGTGCTCCTTGACTGCTGCTTGTCTCTTCTCCGCCGGCTATGGCCTATTCGCCAACGAAATATCCAAGACGCCGGATACCATCTCCCAACCGTCTCCCTCCACATTTTACCATCTCGTCATATTTTTCTTTATGAGCGGACTTGGCACAGTATTTTCGTACGTATTCCCATTATCGCCATGCGCGTATTGACCCGAGCATGACACAATAGCTATTTTTCGTCCATCTTTGCTGCCTCCAAGAATTTTCCCAACAATATCGGAGCAACGACGGGGGCAAGCACGGCCCTCTTTGGCCTCTCGCCCTCGTTTCTGTCTTTACTTGCTTCTCGATATTTTTCGTCTCCGGATGGTGAAATCAACGTTACCCATTTCCTGCAGTTTCTGGCCATACTATGTGGATGTGTACACATCGTAGGAGCGCTCACCATGCATATCATACCTTCTCCAGAAGAAGAATCCAACACGATCGACGTCACAAGCGACCCAGGGGTACCTGGCGAACGTACTGCATTGCTCCCGAACAAGACAAATAGGGTCGTCGGCGACAACGATCGAGCTCAGATCGAGTCAGCCCCGGATAACTCTCCTGTAGAGGTTAAAGACAGTGTGTTGGACTTGTTATCGGACCGCAATATGTGGGTCCTCCTCTGTATCGTGTTCATCGTCATCGGATCTGTAAGTCACTCTAGACGTGTCTGCGACATTTTGACACGAATACCTACATAATGCTTATCCTGACACGTCTGGATAGTGCGAAATGATCATCTCCAACATTGGTACTATCGTACTCTCCCTCCCGAGTCACACTACTCTCCTCGACGGCCCTTCGACCGTCGTCATGACTGCGACCCAAGTCCGCGTACTCTCGGTCACTAGCACGCTCTCTCGGCTTATCGTTGGACCTCTTGCAGACGTCGTGTCGCCTGTGCCTGCACGTACCACAGACGGCCAACACATCTCACTCAGGAAGCATTGTATAAGTAGAGTAGCATTCCTGACTTTCTCTGCAGGGCTACTCGTTTGCACCTACGCATGGACTGTCTTCGGCATCAAGGAACAAGTCGACGTGTGGGTGCTGAGGTACATTCCCATACTCTCGCTCTCCGCTTGGATCTGACCACACATGCAGCATCGGCGCCGGCGTCACGTACGGATGCACGTTCACAGTTTTGTACGCTCTCTCCGCATATATCAACAATAAGTCCCGCGTGACAGATGACGTGCTTCCCACACAGACCCTCGATCGTTTCCACCATCTGGGGCCTCCCCAATGTGGCCCGCAATTTCGGCATTGTCACATACGCTGCCTTCCTCGGCACCCCCGCCTTTTCGTATCTGTATGCCTTTGTCGCCGCTGCCCACGTCCCGCACAAGGTCGGCTCTGGAGATTCAGGCGAGGTGTGTCGTGGGCCGTCGTGCTGGAGGCTCACGTTCGAGGTGAGTACCCTGTGCGCCGCGCTCGCGTTGGGTGCATCCGCGTATCTGTGGCGTGCGTGGAAGGGTCGGGTGTGATCGATTGATCTTTTAGAGTGTGTGTGCTGGCGGCGATCGTGAGCCCTGCACATGTATGTGTATATATACGGTTATTGTGTACCAGTCCAGCATCGACGGATGTCAATATACATAAGTTTTAGTCGTCGCTTGTCGGTGCATGTTTCAAGGATGTTTCATCTCGGGTTATTGTAGGTATACCGAGCACGGCTAAGATTTAGCTACTCGGCTCTTATTAGTCAGGGTCTATTTGGCCGTCTATCTGGATCCCCTGTTCAGCGACGGTCCTCATCCCGCTGTACATATGTACATATTAAACTGCGTCCATGAATCGCAGTGTCATACTATATTTCAGGCTCTTTCGACCATACATCACTGCAATCACCGAGCTCCTTCATTCATTGGTTGTTCGCATCCAAAAAGTGACCCCCCGTTTTTCACAGCGTCACAACGACTCGGAAAGTATGCGCTCCAAATACAGCTTGCTTACGTGCGCACGAGGTGTTATACGACAAGGGAAGACGTCCGGACGGCTGGGTGATGCGGATGTGGTGAACCAATGGCTCGTCGCTGACGAGTGTACTCACTGAGTGATCCCATTCAGCCATTTGGGGTCGAAACCGACAGCTTGGCCTCGCGTATCTCTGGGAGGTTGGAAATCGAGCGTCGCGAGCATCGTGGCAATACAACTCCATAGCGACGCATCTGCTACGTATCGTCCTGACACAAAAAAAAAAAAAGGGATTGACAGTCAACGAGCACATGTACACTAACAGGCAGGTTGAGTGACGTACCAGGGCAAATTCTTCGACCGAAACCGAATACAAAGTCTGCCGGATCATTGTCGTTCAGCGTACCATCATGGTTCAGGAATCGTTCGGGAACGAAAGATTCTGCATTCGGGAACCGGTCTTCGTCGCGAGACATGGCCCTAGGTAAAGCGACTCTCGTTTTCCAAGCCTCTGGAAGTACAAAAAGGAACGTACCAAGCGTTGGCGACTACCATCGCACCTGTTTAGAACAATGATCATCGGAGTAGAAGGGGCTCGGTCGAAAAATGCAACTTTCCCTTGGGAATATGATGTCCGTCGTAAACATCGCTTTCTGAAGTAGCATGCCAGACACCTGAACGAACATCGAATGTGTTTGACAGCATACAACGATGAACGATAATCTTACCCAAGGGCAAGACAGGGTGCCACCGGAGAGTCTCACGAATGACCGCATCCACATACGGCAAAGCTGGTCTGTCATCAAATACAGGGAGGCGACCGGTACCAACGATGTTGTCAATATCCACTTGAGCACGTTTCAATACATGGGGATGAAGGACCATGGCGAGAGTAAAGACCATCAAGGAAGATGTCGTCTGAGAGAGGCCGTCAGAGATGCAAATACAGCGGAGTATGTACCAGGCACCGTTTCCGTGGAGCCTAGAGGATACTCATAGTGGTGAATCAAAGATCGACTCGTGGATGAGGCAACGTACCGACAAGAGAGGTGGAAGCTGCTTTCTTCAGTGCGGCAACGTACTCTGAGCATTGTGATTCATTTTGGTTCTGCATACGAATGAGATGGCTGGAAACCATTGAGATTGCTTCTTTCTGAGTATTTTTCTGTTTCACAATTACAAAATAAGTTATTTGGATTCCATTACAGGACTCGACAGGCCTTACTGTATTCTCCTCGGCATATTTGTAAGGCATCTCTATCATCTTTGTGGCCAATCCATAAGAATACCGTGCTGCGAGCTTCACCGATGAACCGGGACACCAATCAGGGATATGTAACACTGTAAAAACAACAGTTGTGAAGGGTAATAAATCGTAGTCTAATCTGAAACAACAACTTACAAAGGGGGAACAGCTTGAGGAGGATAGCTTGTTCCGGCGTGGCCGCTGGTACTGCGGATTCCGTGTAGTCTTCGATGACTTGAACCATCGGATCATGGTCTAAATTAGGTTCATAGCCATAAGCAGTAGATAGTGCTACGGCGGCGGAAAATCTGAAAAGATGCAAAGAATAAGAATGTGACTGAGTATGCAAGAGCACGGCATACGTCGCATAATGAGACATGTATCGATCCGGATCGTTGAGAATATTCAACACCGTTTGTCGACCACGAAAAAGTTGCATTGGTCGAAAGCTAAAGGCCGCCTCTGAACGGAAGCTTTGATGGAATATCCGTCTGCATAACCGCCAGTGATCTCCGTACGGGGCAAAAGCAAAGTTACTCTTTTCCCCTCCAAACCTAGAGGGGGTTGAAGTCGTCAGGCTCTAGAAGACGCCTCCACAAATCTGACTTACGGTGCAAGCGTGGCGACATAAGGGCGATCAGAATATAGTTGAGAACGCTTCTCAAGTAACTCGACAGCAATCGATTGAGAGCCGAGAACTATCACATCCTGATCCAAAAGACGAAGATACAAGACATCCCCTGCCGTGCGTTCAGTGGGTTGACTATCTTTAGTTGGTCCATGGCTCACCATATTGTGCATGCCACTTGGTATATGTCTTCCATGGCTCTTTACGATCGATGGAATGTGCGTTTCCTAGAAATGGCACAGGTATTGGTCCTGGTGGAAGGAATGGTACTCCTCTCTCTCGTCTTGATTGAATACAACGGCGAATGGCATCTAGAGCAACGATGAGCCCTGGCGCAGCGAGTGCAAGATGAAAGATCGAGAGTCGCATTGTGAGAGGAGTAGTGGAAGTAAACCTCAAGGAAAAGAGCTATGTATCTTTCAGAGTCGTTTCACGGTGTTATTTTACATGGACAACTTTGATGTGGGAAAATCACCAGGGGCAGATAATCGTGTTTCGGCGTTGTACCCGAACTCACCGGGCTGGATATGTAATATTACATAGTTTCCTTCACATCGCCGTATAAATTCTAGGCTGTAACCAGTGGATTAATCGAAGTGGTAAGTTTACTGTCAACTGTTTATCAGATCGCATTGACACGTAGAGGCAAATGCTTAAGTGATTCCATGTTCCATGTTCCTCGCTGTCAACTTGTCTATCCGAGGATGTGATCGGACAGCGGCATTAGTACTATTAACTGGAAAAATAACTCCTGGCCCACCTAAAACCGAATACCATCCTGGCAGGCAGCAGGGAGCTTCAGCACGTGGTCGTGTGTTGCGTACACCTCTTGTCCGATCCTCGCTCACTGTACTAATCGACAGTCTGACTATCGCTATTGATGCTGTCCAGTGCACAGACAAAATAGGCACGACATGATAAGAAGATAGCCCCTCACACTGCCGAAAAAACAGGTGCCGTATGTCATTTCCCATCGGCAAATGTGAGAAGAAGAGATCATTGATTCCATGTGAGACATTGCCCCTGCGAATGCGTAGCAGCACGAGAGCGGCGGCAAATCTTTTGCCATGCCCATCTTTTGGATAACAATGGGGCCCGTAAGGAAATCGCTCATCGCTGCGTCGTACGCGGCGGTGGAGTTGCCGAAGTAGTATAGTCGAACATGCAGTTGGTAGTTTTTCAGCCGATGCGGCTCAGCAAACACATTCGGATAGAAGTCCCCGAAGTAACGTACGTATGTCGGAAGGGGGGGGGGGGGGGTTGTATCAGTAGGTTTTAACACTCGTGCAACTGACAGCGGGGGGCCACCTGTAACA
>JBBPKM010001055.1:0-10496 GCA_038089255.1 Austroboletus rostrupii | reverse complement strand
TCAACTTTGAATCAACAGTGAGACCCAAAACATTTGTATCTTTATCAGTGGAGTTCACCACTTGAGACATGTCCAGATATGGTATAACCTACTATATGTGTCTAACTAGCTGAACAATCTAACCAATTATCTCTGTTCTTACTCACTGCTTCCACCATCAGATTGTTCACCCTTGTTATCCTCATGTGCATCGTTCTCATCCACCCCACATTCATCCGCTTTGCCTGCAATTTGGTCACCCACAACAAGATATTTGCTTTCGCACTTTGAACTTTTGCCAGGTTTTGAAACCATGGCTTCCAACTTCCCTCATTTTGGCTTTTTCTAGTGCACCCATTGGTTTTTGTGCTTTGCAAGTTCCCTCTCTGCATTTCACAGCTGTACATCTTTCTGGTAAGCATCTTTGTGTTCTTTGTTTCATTTTTTGCATGCTTCCTCTGCTTCTTTCCATGCTGCCATTAGAGGAGCTTTCTCCTCACATTGTTGCCAACAACTATTGCTCACAATTCGAGCATTCTCAGTGGCTGCCTCATGTTCGGAAACATGGCAGATAAACTCATCACTGGTGAGTAACCTTGGCAAACCATCTCCCACAAGCTAACCTTTCTTTTGTTTTTTCTTCTTTTCCTCCTGCACAGCAAGTTATAGTAATATATGATCACAATACATCGACTGCAAGACTACAGTCGACTGCATCATCAATAGTGAGCTTTGATAATTTACTTCGCAATCATATAACTCATGAAGCACTTAATAGACACACTTTTTTGCCATTGCAGGCTCCTTATCCATTAGAAAGTGCCTGTGCTTGCATGTTGGTGATAGAGATGTCAGATAGTACTGGGGAAGGGAATGATTTGAGGTGAGTGGTTCTTGATAAACCAGAAATGCTGTCAGTGCATTGGCAAGCTCGCTTGCAGCAGGTCCTGAGTTTGAAGACACAGTATATTGATTTAGGTTAGTGCTAGTGCTGCTGTCCATAGCCAAATGATACTGATGCATCAATGTTGAGACAGCACAAATGGGAGTTGACTGAGAAATGGATAAGTGACCTTGGCTAGATGTTTCCAGGCTTGGGGCCATTATCCCCTTACTGATAACACTAGGATCTAATGGCCAGATGCCAGTTTTTTTAAATGCAACATGGATTGATTCAGGCTGCAAGACTTTGTGGTGAGCATGGCTGTATATCAAAATAAAGTTCTGCTTGCTGACATGCTGATGAGTTGACCCTTCAAACAGTTCATGCTCATCTCTCCAGGTTCGTTTCAATGGTCTGAAGACAATGACATCAAGGCCTTGGTACATATGAGTTGCATGTGCTGGATAGCACAACACATGCATATTGCTGACCTGTACATAGTCCAAGAATGTTACACTTGTTCCAGATAGGATGCAAGTGTAGCCTCGGATTAACCAAGTCCGAGCGATAAGCGTGAATAGCCCCTATGGAAGGCGGCTCAATAGATAGCACGAAGAAGCATCCACTCAAGAGTAGGACAAAGACTCGGTGCTCGATAACTCAACAGAAGAGAATGCTGAGGAGCAAAGCAAACTTGGTATTAACCAAGAAGAACTAAACTAGAGTACAGGAGTTACTATGCACAACTTATATAGATATCGTCGTAGTACACGGGCCAAGGAAGAAAAAGGAAACTATCGCAGTGACTGGGCAGGAGAATGAGTAAGGTGCAGTCGCATCGTAATACATATGACTAGGGGGTGGAAACCTGCAGCGGCAGGTACGATGCCGAAGTAGTCCATTATAGGCATTTGTGAAAGAAAATAATAAGTCTGTTTGGAAAGAAACAAACAAACGAATTGTAACAAAGAACCCCATCATATAATAGGAATTGTGCCTGTCAACAAGAAGAAGCCAGGTATGTCCTTTTGCTTTTGCTTTCTTCCACATTTTTTTATTGAAGTCTTCTATCTATAGGTGACTGATAACTCCATCTGTCCACCCCTTATTTGAATATGCAACACTGGTGTCAATATATGAGTTATTTCGCCTTTCTGATGATAGATATTAGTACTTATGATGCATTTAATGTGTTATCTTGATGCCAGTTAGTTGAAAATGACTGCCCTTTGTAGATTACTAGTGGAGGAATCAAGGCTCCATTGGTGCAAATTGACATCATAACAGTAATGTCTTCTCAATTACCACTCTCCTGCTGGTACTGTGTGGTTACTTTGGCAGGTCCGATGACACATTGTTTTTGGCCAGTTTCAGGCTAAAAACCTGTTTCATCTGCTGCCCAAAAACAGTCACTCTGTATCTTATGGGCATTCATTGTCTGTTTCAATAGATTGAACCAATATTTATGCATGTTTTTATTGACTGCATGGCCCTGTTCAGTTGCAAGTGGTGCACTCCAATGGCAGCCTAACTGCTTGGCATTGCAGTTGAGAAATTGGTCTGTCCAATTTTTTCCAACTCCTTCTTCAGGAAATGCTTCCTCTAACTGCTCTTGTAGAATTGCATCCATATGGTTTTTCAGGGCCTCATGCATGAACAGAAAGCCTTGAGCAGCAAGTTCAAGGCAATATTTGACAGTGACAGCTTCTTCCTCTAAGATAGGCCATGCATGATTCTCTTGGTTGGCTTGTTGACAACTTCACTCTCCTTTAAGACACCTCCTAAAAGTACTATGATCAAGTATGACTTTTTTTCCTCTTTTTTTCATTTCAGTATTAACTTGACAGCAAATTTCATGGTTGCTGTTATGGTTTGTCTATATGTCTATCGGACTTATCTTTCTTTTCGCAACACTCCTAATGGACCACTTTGGCATTGTGCCTGCCACTGCAGGATTCCCTCATCATGTCATTTGTATTACTATACGACTGCACTTTACTCATCCTTTGACCCAGTCATTGACTTTATTTCCTTTCTTTCTCAAGGCCCGTGCATATGACAATACCTATATAGTTGAGCATAGCACATCATGTACAACAGTTTAGTTCTCCTTGGTAATACCAAGTGTCTGCTTTGCTCTGCAATGCTCTCTTTCGTTGTGATTATCAAGCACCGAGTCTTCGTCGTACTCTTGAGTGGACGCTTCCTCATGCTACTTAACAAGCTCTTCTCCACAGGGGCTATTTGATGAACTTCCCTCCACAGGGGCTATTTATATTTAACACTTGGAACTTGGTTCATCCGAGGTTACACTTGTGTCCTGCCTGGAACAAGTGTAACAAAAGAACTAAACTCCTTTGTTGCGACTAGCATCGTCTAGCTCGCCCAACATTTCGAGTCGTTTCTCTTGGAGAAATCGGCAGGACTCCCCTGCGCCCTCAACTGCTTCCGAATCTTCGGAGGAAGTACCAACAGATCCCGACAAACCTATTATGGCCAAAGCCCCTGAGCTTCAGCAACTTGAATGGCAGCTCTCGAGCACATTAACAATACTGCGCGTACTGACTCCACCTAGTCCTATGCCCCAGCCACAAGCCGAAAGAATCTTTAACTTCCCGCCTCCAAATGTCATCACCCAAAACGTCGTACCAGCACCTATTATGTCAACTCAAACGGCTGCTACAAAACCAACTGAATTACGCCTCGGTACTCCTGAGGACTTCGATGGCTCGTATGCTAGGGCTCTGCCTTGGCTGTGGTCAGTTCAAATGTATTTGGTGGTTAATGATAAGTTGTACAAAACGCCAAATAAACAGATTGCCTACACCCTCTCTTTTATGAAGAAGGGGACCACCCTTACCTGGGCAGATACATTCACAGAAGCCAAGTTAACGGCTGGAACTTTTGATCTAGGCTCCTGGGCCGACTTCGAAACGGAATTCCGCGCTGTGTTCGAAAATGCAGACCTCAAAGGTGACTTGTTGGCTTGGCTGGCCCGCGAGCGCATATACGAAAACCGTAATGGCGGATATAACCCTGCACTTCAAAAGTATATAGCCATGTTCCAAAGCAAGGTGGTATTGACCGGGATCACTGACGACCAGGTCCTGATCAATTACTTTGCATCCAGTATCCCCATATCCTTGATGCGAAGGATTCAAACAATGGAGAAAGTACCAGACAAAGTAAAAGACTGGTACACCAAAGCCACCCACTTTGCGGGTGTGGAAGAATGGGCACTCAAAATCGCTCATAAACGAGGACAAGGCCACACCACATTTACTCCGTCATTCCCCAGCCACTCCACCCCTGCCCGCAATCCCAACACTATGGATGTGGACACTGTCACATTCAAAAAGCTTATGCCGGAAGAATGAGAGAAATGTCGAAAAGAGGAACTGTGCTTCCTCTGCTGAAAGAAAGGACATTCAGTAAGGACCTCTCCCCACAATATGCAGCCGCGAGGACCACCAAACCCACACACCATACAAAAAGTCGAAGAAGAGGAGACAAAGGCTCGCATTACAGAAATGCAGGACGACGAAACGGTCGGTCTGCTTAACCTGGATTTTTGACAAGAGGAACACCAGCTATGCACGTTTCTCCTATCGATGTCTCATGTAATAGTATTCCCGTGTCTATGAAAGCAATGCGCATCCTAGTTCAAATCATGATGCCGATTGACATGAACATCAAAGCCGTCGCAACCAATGCCCTCGTCGACTCTGGGGCACAAGTATCGTGTATAGATTGGGAGTTTGCTAGGTCCTGAGGGCTCCCTCGAACACACCTCTCGACTCCGGTCATGATTCGAAACATTGATGCTTCCACTAATAGTAACGGAACCATCAAATTTAAAACAATGCCATTCATCAATGTGAGTGGCTATGTACGCTCCACAGAATTCTACCTCATGAATTGTGGAAAAGAGATGATGATCCTGGGTTTTCCTTGGCTTACAGCCACAAACCCAGAGATCAATTGGAAGAAGAAGACCCTACAGGTCCTGAAAGAGTCGGACCAGTCAGCTGACCTGGTGGCCGCACATGAACGAGAGAAACAGCAAAGAGCAACGCTGTATGATTTACGAAGACCAAGCCAGGAGAGTCCTTCCATACAGCACGTAGACATGGATGCCTTAGTAGACAAACATCTGTTTGGGTATCTCAACCAAACCGAAGACAACGTGGTAAATAGTACCATTTGTCTCACCCGAGACATGGCACATCTTCGGCCATTCCGTACTTTGTCCCGAACAGTGCTCGCAAATGGATGGTTCATCCCGAACCCAGTGCTCACCTGTGCGGCTCTTACAATATCTACCAATCTTGCGATTCATGCCAAGAAAGAGGAGATAATACTTCCACCGCAATATGCCTCCTATGCAGATATCTTCTCGGACAAAGACACCCCTTTCCCGCCGTCAAGAGACTGTGATCACGAAATTAATCTGATGGACACCTTCGTACCAAAAATCGGTAAACTGTACCCCCTGATGTCTGAGGAATGAGCCACACAAGATGCCTTTTTGGACGAAAACCTCACCTTGGGAAAGATTTGCCTGTCCACCTCTCCTCAGGCAGCTCCGTTTTTCTTCGTAAAAAAGAAGGATGGAAAATTACGACCAGTATAGGATTATCAATACCTGAACGACCACACAATTCGGGATGTGTACCCCCTTCCGCTAATTTCAGACCTCCTCAACAAACTTCGTGGTGCCAAAATCTTCACGAAGTTCAATGTATGATGGGGGTACAACAATATTAGAATTAAAGAGGGCGACCAATGGAAGGCAGCCTTCATCACCCACTGAGGATTGTTTGAACTGGTAGTCATGCTGTTTGAACCAAAAAACGCCCCAGCTACCTTCCAGCGATTTATGAACAAGGAATTCTGCAACCTTATCACTGAGAGGTGAATCGTCATCTACATGGACAATATTCTCATCTTCTCCCCAGATCAGACGACCCACGACGAGACAACACGCCGGGTGTTGCAGTGAATGCGTGAACTTCACCTATGCCTTTGTTTAGCCAAATGTTTGTTCAATTCTGAATCCGTGGAATACCTCAGGATGATCACGAAGCCAGGATCATTGGCTATGGACCTGGTAAAGCTCGAGGGAATCACTTCGTGGCCCACCCCAACCAAACCCAAAGATGTCCATTCCTTCCTCAGATTCGCCAATTTCTATTGACGCTTTGTACCAAACTATTCCAACATCGCGCGCCCACTTTTAGACCTCACAAAGAAAGATGTTACCTGGTCTTGGACACCAGACTGCACCACAGCATTTGCCTGCCTTAAAGAGATTTTCACTTCGCAGCCTGTCCTCCATATGCCAGATACGACCAAACCATTTGCCATCGCCACAGACACTTCGAAATATGCTACAGGGGGCATCCTCCTACAACAAAATGAAAACGCCGAATGGCAGCCATGTTCCTATCTGTCGCAGATGTTTTTTGCAACTGAACGGAATTATGACATTTATGATCGCAAACTTTTAGCAGTTATTCGCGCTCTAGCGGCCTGGAGACATTATCTCCTGGGTTCCTCAACCCCTGTCCACGTCTTTACCGACCATAAGAACTTGACATACTTCAAACAACCCCAGAAATTAAACCGCTGACAAGCCCATTGGCTCCTTGACATCGCCAATTACGATCTCCGTATTGAACACATCCCTGGCTTCCGACTGGCTGGACCTAATGCTCTATCTTGCTGACTGGACCGCTGCCCTGACGATTCCACAGATAACACGGAGGTCACCCTTCTACCCTCGTCCCTCTTCATCAATTTAATTGACATCGCCCTGCACAATTGCATCTCCCAATCATCGGCAGCTGACCCGCTAGTTTTCTCCACGTTGCAGTCTATTCAGGACGACATTCCCTCAGCCCTCCGTTCCCGTCTAGTGGACTGGCAGCACTGTGATGGCCTCCTCCTTTTCCGTGGGTGTGTGTATGTCCCCCCGACATCTCGTTACACCGCTCCATCTTGTCCCGCTATCATGATCACGATACCGCTGGCCACCCAGGTTATTTGAAAACACATCAACTAGTTTCGGCAGACTTTTGGTGGCCTGGCCTCACAGCCTTTGTTCGCTTGTACATTGCCAGTTGTAGTGCATGCCAACAACACAAGGTAAACACACACCCAACCGTTCCTCCCCTCACTCCCATCACCTCTTCCTGTGCCCAACCCTTTCAGCAAATCTCCTGTGACCTGATCTCTGGCCTCCCTCCTGGTCGTGGTCGACCACGGGCTTACAAAGGGGGTAATTTTGTGCCCCACTACAAAAACGGTTTCAGTGGAAGGAATTGCACAACTTTTCTTCCATTCAGTGTACAAACAGTTTGGATTGTATGACAAAATCATCTCAGATTGAGGCCCACAGTTTGCGTCGGCCTTTGCAAAGGAACTCGGACACCTCCTTAACTATCGCCTCACGTTATCTACGGCATACCATCTGCAATCCAATGGAGAAACAGAACGAGTCAACCAGGAAATTGAAACATATCTGAGAATAGTTTGCAGCGCTCACCTGACGGAATGGACGGAATACATTACTACTGCCGAATTTGTGCATAATCACCGCCCCCATTCGACAACTGGGAAATCCCTGTTTTATCTATGCATGGGCTATGAGCCCATAGCCCTCCCTTCGGTTATTGCCCTGACGGATCTCCCTGCGGTACAATCGCGTATCAAACGATTGATGGCAGATAGGAACGAAGCAGTTGCTGCTCACGAATTGGCTCAACAAGTTATGATTAAGCAAACGAGACAAAGGTTTATCCCATTCAAAGTAGGAGGAAAGGTGTGGCTAGAGGTACGGAATCTATGCCAACATGTTTTAGATGCTAAGTTCATGGCGAAACGAGAAGGTCCCTTCGAGGTTGTCCAAGTCCTATCGCCAATCACATACCGCCTACGCCTCCCAAAGGTATGGAAGATTCAAGATGTCTTCCATGCCTCCCTGTTATCTCGATATATCAAGAACGAAACCTATGAATGGAATTTCCCAGCACCACCGCCAGACCTTATCTCAGGAGAGGAGGAATACGAAATTGAAAAGATATTACACCATCGCAGACGTCTGTCAGCACGATCGTATCTGGTCCGATGGAAAGGATACCTACCTGAAGAGGACTCCTGGGTCATGGAGGCTGACCTGGCCAATGCACGGACCCTCTTCCAAGATTATAAAAAGTGATTAACGAAACAAAAGTAGAACAGAACCAGTCTCCAATCACCATGTCTATTAACTCATCCACCGTCTCCATTTTATCCCCCTCCGATCTCACCCGCTCGTCAGCACCCTCTCCATCATCTACATGTCCTCCCACACCCATCGTTACCATTGAAGCCGTCGAGAACCTCGCAAGAGAGCTCTCCAACATGTCTCCCTCTCCACGTTCCCACCTGTCCCCTGGGGTGTCATGGGCACCCAACAATTGGCAGATGCCCATGCCACCCCCCTGAAATGACCCTCATATACCTTCAGTAGAAGTGCCAATTGAAGGAATACAATGGCAAACCCCTCTTAGTGGGGTAATAAAATCAATCGCGTACGACCAGATTCTTGCAGACTGTTATGCTTGTTCCAGGTAGGATGCAAGCGTAGCCTTGGATGAACCAGGTTCCAAGCGTAAACGTAAATAGCCCCTGTGGAAGGGCGCGCATTGGTTAGCCCCTGTGGAAAGGGCGTCAAGAAGTAGCACAAGTAAGCATCCACTCAAGAGTAGGACGAAGACTCTATGCCCGATAATCACAACAGAAGAGAACGTTGCGGAGCAAAGGGGCACTTGGTATTGACCAAGGAGAACTAAACTAATATACACGGTATATCTGCGTACTAGTTATAGGTATCGTCACGATATACGGACCAGGACAAGAAAGGGAATCTTTGTGACTACTGGGCGAAGAATGAGTAAGGCGCAGTAGTTTGGTAATACAAAATGAATAAGGTGAAGGGAACCTGTGACGGCAGGTATGATGCTGAAGTAGTCTGTTAAGGGCATCGCGAAAGAAAAATGATGAGTCCGTGAAGAGAAGGAAAATGAATCGTAACACAGACTCACTCTTCGCCAGCGCCATTAACGCGCACATCGAACCCAGCTCGGCCCTCCACACTCCTTACTCCGTATATCTCCAGTCTACCACTATAGCCGCCATGGGAAACCATCTTTTGCAGACATGGGCCACTCAAACGGATGGTCAATGTCTTATGCAGATCCAAGGAGCAATGCGGGATCACCTGGTAACGGCCATGCATGAGCTGGGGTTTACCGACTTCTACTTAGACGTTGATCAGTATAGTCAAGCCATCATGACAAAACCATTCCTTGAAGCCCGTCTTTCCGACTCACCTCCCTCTATGCCGTCAGCTTCCTCTCGCGCCCTAGAATCCGCAGAAGAACGATACACCCAACATGTCAATGCATGGTGGACGGGGAACAATGGGGCGAACCCCCTCCCAGGGAATCACCTGCGGTATAACCAGGCATGTTATTCGTGCCACCACCTCAATCACATTCAGGTAGACTGCGATGTGTACCAATGTCCGACCTGCCTTCTTTGGGCCCCTGGTCATCGAGTGAACTGCTGCCCCCTTCGTCGTTCCACTCCTCCACGTCAGTCATTATCTTCGTCATCCTCCTCGCAAGCCTCGCAGCAATCCTTTCGGTCTGCTTCCCATCGGGCCACCATTGTCTACGGATTGCCTAACTCGCCTGCTCGGTTTTGTACCTCCAATGTGTGTGCACGGGAAGCTTCTCGTCCATGCCCCTACACCACTCCGGGTATCCGGCATGTTACTTCTCCCATTTGCCAACCTGCCCATCCCTCGCCCCCTCCCTCCGACGACGGACTCGATGACGTCGCATATGCCAACATTACTGGATCTCTGTGCGGATCAGATCGCGGGCTGAATTAGAAGAATTTGTCGCTGGAGCTCAAACATTAGCATGGGGGGTAGTGTTACAGTTTGTCTATATGTCTATTGGACTTATCTTTCTTTTTGTGATGCTCCTAATGGACCACTTCGGCATCATGCCTGCCGCCGCAGGATTCCCTCATCATGTCATTTGTATTACTATACGACTGCGCTTTACTCATCCTTTGACCCAGTCATTGACTTTATTTCCTTTCTTTCTCGAGGCCCGTGCATACAACGATACCTATATAGTTGAGCATAGCACATCATGTACAACAGTTTAGTTCTCCTTGGTAATACCAAGTGTCTGCTTTGCTCCGCAATGCTCTCTTTCATTGTGATTATCGAGCACCAAGTCTTCGTCCTACTCTTGAGTGGACGCTTCCTCGTGCTACTTAACGAGCCCTTCTCCACAGGGGCTATTTGATGAGCTTCCCTCCACAGGGGCTATTTATGTTTAACACTCGGAACTTGGTTCATCCGAGGCTACACTTGCATCCTGCCTGGAACAAGTGTAACAGTTGCTGCACCGCTCTTTCTTAGGTTTGTCTAGGTCCTCCATATGTAGACTAATACCAAGAGCCATCATCTCTTCGTATTCTTGTGCTTGTTGTCTTTTCTTTTTGTCTTCAGACTTTGGCTGACTGACCATGTTAGTATATTATATTCATGTATGTAAATACGGTCATACTA
>JBBPKM010001054.1:0-10498 GCA_038089255.1 Austroboletus rostrupii | reverse complement strand
CGAGAGGCACCGGTACCCCCGTCGTGTCCGGAAATCAAGATATGATCTGCTTTAGCTTTTGCGACACCGCTTGCGACAATGCCCACGCCGACTTCGGAGACGAGTTTCACTGAGACACGCGAGCGGGGATTCGAACACTTCAAATCATAAATGAGCTGCTTGAGGTCCTCAATGGAATAAATATCATGATGGGGTGGGGGTGAAATAAGGCCAACACCAGCAGTCGAGTGACGAGTGCGAGCAATCGAACCTGAAACTTTGTGACCCGGGAGCTCACCGCCTTCGCCAGGCTTTGCACCCTGCGCCATCTTGATTTGCAATTCATCTGCATCAGCCAAATAATTAGACGTGACACCGAAGCGACCTGAGGCAACCTGTTTGATTGCAGACCGCATTGTATCTCCATTAGAGAGAACTTGTGACCTTTCCGCATCTTCTCCGCCTTCGCCCGTATTCGACTTTCCACCAAGTCTGTTCATAGCGACCGCCAGAGTAGAGTGGGCCTCCATAGAAATCGATCCGTAAGACATAGCTCCGGTAACAAATCGTCGGACGATCTCGTTCCAGGGTTCAACTTGTTCGATAGGAATTGGCGTTGCATTTTCTAACCGGAAATCGAGAAGACCACGCAAGTGAACACGTTTAGTCATTTCATTGGAATTACGAGCATACGCATCGTACGCAGTCTGATTTTTCTCCCTGACAGCATCTTGTAAATTGGCGATGCCTACAGGATCGTTGATGTGCGCCTCGCCACCGTCCCGCCAGTGATATTCGCCAGATTCAGGCATACCAGGTGGCAAGATGGTCTCTCGAGATGGCCAGCCACGTTCATGGAGTTCGAAGGCATCGAGTGCGAGTAAATCAAATGTGGCGCCTTGGACTCGAGACGCAGTCCCGGTAAAACAACGTTCCACCACTTCGCTGTGCAGGCCGAGTGCTTCGAAAATCTGGGCTCCCTTGTACGACTGTAGAGTGGAGATACCCATTTTCGACATGACCTTGAGAACGCCATTGTTGACAGAGCTTCGATAGTTCGTGATCAAATCCTCGACAGATTTGTCACTACCCTTGATGCTGTAAACACGTGTCACCTCCTAATGAAATAATCCCTGCGCTTTACCACTTACAGTCCCTCTCGACCAACTTTAAGTATTGTCTCGAGCATCAACCAAGGGCAAACTGCATCCGCCCCATACCCAACCAGTACGCAAATGTGATGCACTTCTCGAGCCTCTGCTGTTTCGATCATTAGCGCAACCTTGGCACGCTTCTTTTGCAGGACAAGGTGATGATGGACGCCACCGCACGCTACCAGTGCAGATAGGGGTACACGAGATGGTCCAGTGGCGCGATCAGATAAAACGACGACTTTGATGCCATCCTCGATGGCCTGTGCTGCCTCGCTGCAAACACGTTGCAACGCTAATTGATACCCGGGGATGCCTTCCTCCTTCTCGAAAGTGATGTCGATTGTGATCGATGGCCAAGTAACGTAGGCAGCCTTGAGATTTTTCATCGCATTCATCTCTTCAAGAGACATCAATGGGGACGGGAGAAGAATGCGGTGGCACTGTTCTGGCTTCATCTCCAGAAGATTTCCCTCGGGCCCGACATATGCTTCCAGCGACATCACGATGTTCTCTCGGATTGGATCTATAGGTGGATTGGTGACTTGAGCGAATAGCTGACGGAAATAATCATAAATGAGACGTGGTTGTGTGGCCATTGCTGCGACGGGTGCGTCATTCCCCATGGAACCCAACGCTTCCTTGCCACTCTCGACCATCGGAAGCATAAGAAGATTGAGCTGTTCGACCGTGTAACCAAACGCGAGCAGCTTTGGATCACTGCTAAGTGGTGCATCATCAATGACGGGATCGATCGAGATGTTACTGCGAATAACACGCTTAATAATGTTTGGAACATGTAAAATGTGAGCCTCGACCCATGATGCGAAGCTTTGCTTCGAAGCTGTGTTTCGCTTGAGTTCCTTGTCATCCACGATTCTTCCCTCGAGTGTGTCAACCAGAAGCATGCGACCGGGCTTTAAGCGGCCTTTTTGAACGACCTTTTCGGGGGGAATAGAAACTGCTCCCACTTCCGAAGCACACACCATGATGTCCTCAACGCTGACAACAAAGCGACATGGTCGAAGACCGTTGCGATCGAGATTAGCACCGCAATAGCGGCCATCGCTGAAGGTAAACAAGGCAGGGCCATCCCAAGGTTCTTGAAGGCAAGCAGCCCAGTTGTAGAATGCACGCTTTTCGGGTTCCATGTGCTCATTCCCTTGCCACGCTTCAGGGATGAGCATCATGACGGCCTCTGGTAACGTGACAACGCCATTTACGACGAGCAGCTCGAGTACGTTATCGAAAGCAGCAGAGTCAGATCCACCAGTCTCGATGATCGGATAGAGAAGGTCGAGTTGACTGCCGAAACTTGTCGAAGAAAGTACACCTTCACGAGCCCTCATCCAATTCTTGTTACCGCGAACAGTATTAATCTCGCCTAAAATGGGGGGTCAGATCTTACCTGATGCTTTTTTGAGTAGGACGTGCACTGACCATTATGCGCAGCCCATCTCATTGGTTGGGCACGATCCCAAGACGGAAAAGTATTTGTAGAGAACCGGGAGTGCACCAAAGTAAAGTGGGAGCGATACAGAACGTGGTTGAGGTCATGATAGTAGTTGTATACTTGGGGAGGAGAAAGTTGTCCCTTATACACGATGTTCTTCGACGAAAGTGAACAGACGTAGAAGCCCTTTGCGAGCGTACTTTATATACAAGGGAGTCGGAACGATGTTGAGCGAAGTTCATTAGACTGAGTGAATGAGAAATGACAAACATAGTGTGAGTAGCATGCTTGCGCAAGACATAAAGCTGTCGCTCAAACAGTTTGGCCTCGAAAGGGCCGTTCTGAGATATAGTGCCGTCACCATAATGATCGCGAAGGACGACGAAAGGTTGGTAAATGGCCGGTTCCTTGCTGCTCGCAGCAGGACCTAAAATGGTTCCGTCTGTAGGTACTTCGCGCCAGCCCAGCACACGAAGCCCCAAGCCACTAGCTATGTTGGAGAAGATCGCTTGGAAATTTTGAAGCTGAATGGGGTCGTTGGCCTTGAAGAAAACGTTGCCGACCGCATACTCGCCGGACTCGGGGAGAACGCAACCGATCTCGCGCTCGGCCTCGCGCTTGAAGAAGAGATGGGGGATGCCAGTCATGACACCTGCACCGTCACCATCGCGGCTATCAGCGCCGGTGGCACCACGGTGGGTCATCGCACATAGCAATTGACGAGCATCTGATACGATTTTGTGGCTCTGCTCTCCTTTAATATGACAGATGAAGCCTACTCCGCAGGCGTCTTTCTCATACTCTGCGAGATAAAGACCTTGATCGGCAGGGAGAGACTGATCCCAGGAATCGGGATTGCGCTGGACGGCATGGAAGCCGTTGTCTGATAGAGAAGACGTCTCCGAAACGAGAGGCAGCGGGTGCGATACGTCGGGGTATGCCATAGAAAGACGAGGAAAAGGAGGGAGAGGGCAAAGATGATAAGCAGTAATGCTCCGGCCGAAAACGCCATCCACACCCCTGGCGGACCTCCGTCTGTGCCGGCGGGCCTCCACCGGAATGCTGTCAATCAGTTACATAATCAGGATATTATGTCAATGCTGACGGCGTGCGGCCTGCCCAGGGCGGAAATGAGACAAAACAACCCGTCAGTGCGAGCATTCAGCAGGCTGAGAAAAATACAGCTGCGGTTTTCGCTGTAAGCTGTCTCCTGTACGGAAATTACGAGTATCGCAAGGGACGCGACACATCCAGAACGTTCCCAGACCAGCCACTGCCACGGCAGAGCGTGAGCAAGCCCGCATACAGTACCGTTGATCGAAGACCTATCCTTGCACGAGTGGCAAGGTGCGCCGGGCACGAGAGTAACACCTGCATCGTGTGCTGTGCCGTGGAACAGGGACGACATCCTGACTTCGTGCCCCAAACGCTTATTCTGAGCCTCGAGCGGAGATCTGACTTGTAGACTGGCCCTCGGAACCGGTTCATCCCCATGACATGGCATAGGGACAGCCTACAGCGCATGATGTCCACGCAACGATGGCCCAGGAGATTGCCGGCTAGCGCCAGTATGTGTGACAGATCCTACGCCAAAAGTTCAGTGCTCTCCTTGGCAATTTGGCCGCATCCCACTAACCCAAGTATTCAATCCTCCGTGGGCAAAAACACTCAATGGCACCGATACTTCTCAATTGAGGCGTAGTCTTAGCGTGTGCTTGCCCATCTCGGCCAGATACCTACCGGCATTGTGTCTTGCAATACCGCATATGACGTTTCAGGAGAGAGAGCGAACTGCAGCAACATACCACACCGCGGAGAGCCGACTAAACCCCTCCGTTGAGAAGCCAGTCCGGGATGAAAATAGAAAATGTCGGAGGTCGCTTTGCTTGTCGTCAGTGCAACGCCGAGCTGTGCATCAAATTCAACAGCTGTACATACTAGGTCCCTGAGGGTCTCCGAGTGTCTTGGCCCAGTTGACTTATGCCGTTCACTCATTCATTCGATTGTAAAAAGCAATCGGCATGTGCAACACATTGCTCTCATCTCACCCTTGTCAAGCAAGATAAATTTGGCCTAGATCGCGAGGAACCCAAGTTACGGGAGATGTTCACCCAAAATGGGCAGTCAACCTCTAGATCTCTACACGAGTTAAATTTGATGCCTTTGCCTATGGTATACGAAGTTTGTCATGAGGATTTCATCACTGCAACGAAGACAATAGCCTTCAGATCACGCGTCCAAAGATGGAACGGCATCATGGAAGCAACCCAAAGATGCTACGCGGAGTCTATATGGACAGGACTTCCAGGCTGAATGGAGCAGCAGACTCGTCGACTTCACAGGTAAATTACCCGCCTCTGGGTTGCAACTGCCTCACTCGGGATGCGTGGTAAGCTAATGGCGGGTATAGACCGAGGAGGAGAATATGATGAATTAAGTGGCGCCCATCTCTCTCAAATTTTCTTCCGGCAGGCCGCAGCAAAGTTAACGCTTTTCCATTTGACTGACTCTCCATTTGATCAAGCCGGATCTATCAAGGCCCGGCTTCCCTTCAACTTAACCGACCCCGTTGCTCCAACTGAGAGTTTCAATGGTGAATGTGTGCCTAGATAAAGCGTTCATTGATTGGCATGACTCATCAGTCCTGTGGAAGTAGAGAGCCGGTAAAGCTATCATAGTTTTCATACAAATAGCTCCTCCATGCTGAGGCCGAATGTCGCCGAAAACGAAAACTTCTAGAAGGCGATTGCCGAAATGACTTCATTCATGTTCTAGCGTGTACCATTCATGGTTCTTCGGGTCAAATACACGTATCCGTACCCCTCGGTTTGAAACTAGCCTGCTCCATCGTGAAGCGCACAACACACTGCAGCTATACAAAACGTCCGGGTGAAAAAGAGCCCTGGCGGCAAAATATTCAACACACCTTTGTGGTGTCCATTATATTGGCGGACGGTCTCTCCAGAGGACATCTCCCAGAGTCGAGCAGTATGATCCGAGGATGCTAACAACTAGTTATAGTAAGAATAAATAATCAAGTCGTAGTTTCCTACCGGTAACCAGATAAGCAGAGTCCGCACTAAAAGCACAGTCCCACACCCATCGTTGGTGCCCTTGGAGTATTTTCTCTTGTTTCATTTCATAATTTTGTGATATGGACCATATCTTGACCGTAGTGTCTGCAGAACATGTGGCAAGATACCTAATGTGTCTGCATAAACTCCAAATGTATGCTAAAAAGAACTGAGATATATGACTTGCCTAACGTCAGGACTAAGAAGAACGCGGGTAATATACTTTTTATGAGCGCTGAACTTGGTCACGGCCTGATATCTTGGGAGTTCAGATTTCTCTTCATTGATCTTCCAGACATAGCATTTGCCCTATTATGCAAGGATGAGCGCTAAATCAACTCGTGCAGTGGGCCATGCCTTGTTATTCCCAGCAACTAAACACGATCCATCAGAAGCCAGACTAACTGACCTGATAGGCACATCTCCGGCAGGGGTCTTGCACCTGTGCGTCGGAACACGGAAGAGTGAAGATAATAAATCGACGTACCAATTCGTGTGAACACAGATTTTCCGACAGATCCCACTGTTTAATGCACCCGGCCTGGTCGCAGGAGATGAGCTCTCCTTGATTAGGATGGACGCACACGTCATTAACTGAGCATGTGTATGTTAGCACCATCCAAAGAGTGCAATATGATAAGATGAGACTACCAGGGGCGCCATTGTCGTAAGTACGGTGCACTTGTGTGCTCCTGAAATGATAGATGATAGATGATGAACAACCAACAATCTGAACTTGGAAATGGTGCAGTACCTGAGGTCCCAAATTCTGATGGTGCCATCCTCACTACCGGTGACTAACCACTTTCCTTCACTGTGGAAGGAAACGGAAGTGACGTTCATGGTGTGAGCATCCAGACAGGTTAGCTAGCACCGGATTGCATACGTCAAAACATGAGCAACGGAGACGGAAGGAAACTAACCGGGGTAGAGGACGTGCTGGCGATTTCGTAAATGTACACTTTCTTGTGGATTGCTGCAGCCAGGAGACGCTTGCTGTGACAGAGATGTGAACAGGGTGGTCCACGTGAAGAAAAGAACCGAGTTACTCGGGCGAAATGGCGAGGCGATTTACTTGCTAATGACGAATACAAGCATGGCCATGACTTGATCTGCACGGTGTGATTGGGAAGACGGTGCTCACGCCAGATTCCCCCGACCTCGCGATGGTACGGGAACATATGCCACTCCAGGCTTCCCAAAATCTGATCTCATGGTCGTAAGAGCCCGTGACCAGAATGACCGACATTCTGCATGACCGTCGTTGTCGATGTTAATGGGGGTTCTCAGGAACGTTGCAAGTTCGAGTTGCCCGATGGACGGCTCGAATGCCAATTTACGCGAATTATTTAATATTTTCTGAAGCTCCGCTGTATTCCCATTCCCATGCACCGCCGTCTACCAATGGCTCTTATTACCCCCTTCATTTGCGCCTCGCGTTTTCCTTCGGAACGCTGTACATGTATGTACTTGATCCTCACTTTTCAAGATCCACCAAAAGTCAGCTGAGGTCCGTTCATGTCATAGCTCCGCCCTGATATGAAATCTCGGTGGAGCCAGGCCGAGGATCAGGCCTCAGGCTTGGTTGATGCATTGAAGGAAGACAACGTGTTCGTAATTTGCATATGTGTGCCACGCATCCTTCCTTTCGCCTCAGATCGCGGGGTGGGCTCGTGAATACTCGAGTTCTTGGGGACAGCAAGCGTTATTCCGTCCCTTCCAGATTGCCGTTCTTCTTCGACGTTGACGAGTTCATACACTTTCATAACTCACAGCTAAAACATTGTCGCATTTGATTTACCCGTCTCAACGCAGTCGCGTGACGAGCCGTCTCCGTGAATTAATTGAGTTCGGCTGGAGTTACTCTTGCTAGTAATGTGTCATTCCAACAGTTCTTCACAAGCGAAACATTCTTAGATTTCCACACCAAACGCCTCGCCCTTCTGCAGAGCAAGGCACACCGTTCGGTGGCCCTATCACCGACTGGGCAACCCGATGGTATCGAGATATATCATTTTACCCCAGACGCCTATAAAGGACGGTGCAATCCGCTGGCCAATAGTTCTTCAGAGCTGTCGTTCCCGGCCTACTATTTTGGCTATGAACGCGTTCCCTGTGGGTCGCCCCTTCACTACTCGCTGAGGACACTGCTGACACGGAGCTTAGAATGGCACACGTGTATTCTTTTGGACCTCTGATGGAAACATCAAATACGCAACTGTACAATCAACAAGCCGTCTTGCCGATGTACGCTTTCCTCTTTGTTTTACTCCGTCGCGTCTAACAATTTACCAAGGGGACGCAAGTTGCCGTTTTAGCTGTGGAGGGAGAAAAGGTTTCTCGCAGTTTGCCGTAAGTGGCTCAATATCACACGGAGCGCTAACACAGGAGCTGACTTCAGTAATTCAATCATAGCGTCTCCAGCCTCTCAAAAGTGCCATAAGTCAACTCGTTGTTCTGACGTGCACATCATCATATCCGCATTGCACTTAGATATCATTAGACCCATTTTCATGGACTTCACATCCCCCAGTGTATCAATTTGCTTCCGTTATTTATTTGCCTGTAGCCGCGGAGTGTTTCCAACACATCATGTCGTGTTTCGTCTTCAGTTTACAGCATACCCGTATCAGATGGATAATTTTATTATGGAATGTCTCCGAACCGCATGGTATGAGTTACCAGGGTTCTCGGAATCGGTGCATAAATCCGAACGCGGCACGTTTTACTGTTCTACCTCGTCCACAAGTACAGCCTGAAGGAACCGCTCGAACCCTTCCCTGCCGGTGGGCAAAATGGGGCGAGGAACTCAAGCGAGAATTTGACGTCGAGCTCTAGACTGCTGAATAGGCATGTGAGATCGGGGCTAATGGTTTTCTGAATCAGTTTGTCAAGATCCCCTTGTCTGATCGTGGCGCCTGTTCCCCTCGTTCTCGAGACTCAAGGGTGGAAACCGGGCCGCAACGTCATTAGTATTGGAGTTGATGCATGATACCAACAGCCTCCTAAATCAGAAGTACCCCGGTTCGTGTGCTCCGTTCGTGTTTTTATAAGTGTTTCGGCGACAGTTCACACCGATATCTGGGCTCCTGAACAAAATTTTGAGATTCTATATCGTTTCACGTCCGACCTGACCCACATGCGGAAAACCGGTTTCATGGGATGTTCGGAACACGCAGCACTATATTGTTGTAGTCAAGAGAACCCGCGTATTAACCACATATATCGTCTTGTTCGAAACAAATATCGTAGTAAGGGTTAAGATGCATCATCGTAACTTCCATGTAGTACTTCTGCCACACTTCAAGTATACAGCAAGCTGCGCATCCTGACTTTGGTTCTTCTCTACAGCTGTATCTTGTCTGGAATTAAGGAAAGGCTGCGAGGGATTGTATACGTACCCTAATCATTATGCTGACACGTTGCCCGCACTTCCCCTGTTGGTTAAGGGCAAAATTGTGCGCCTCTAGGTGGTTAGCAGATATCATTGATTTGCTGATCTGCTAGCCGAAATTCTGCATTTTACTACGTATGGGGATGCAAAAAATACATATATAGATTATCACTGAAAAAGTGAGTTTTTTGATCTCGGATTCAGGCCAGGAAGACCAATGCATTTCGCGATTAGGCCGGATTACATTGTCATAGTGCCCCTCGTGGAATAGACTATGAGTGGAAAAAACTCAGAAAATGCCTACCTCACAGAATGTGCAAAAATGGACTGAAAAAAAAGCCTGTGGGAACACAAAGAGCGGAAACTTGGTATCCCTCCGGAGCTATGTAACACCGAGTGGCTACGTCGTAGTCAGTATTGGTCAATGATCATTGCTTGTAGACGTCGAGGAAACCTGAGAAAAGCATAAAGCCATCAAGAAGCGAGTTGTTGATGATTCCATCCGCAAACCATATGTCGGGTTTTCTTGGGAGAACACAGTTGGCTCGAAATGGTGACAAAAGTATAGTATTGCTGTGCTCGGTTTGTTCCGCCATTAGCAACTTCCGCACCTAGTGCGGCTCTACGAAGTGGCAGCCTAAATTGCCACACGGAGACCCAAGATCATTTATCCAACCTTGCCCAAAGTATATCAATTGAAGCGGATACACTTAATGGGTGATGGGCGAGGTTCACGATGAAGTCATTCCTCATTCGAGCCAGGACTCCAAGCAAGGTACTCCTCTCTATGCCGCAACAGCTCGTACGGCTACGCGGGCTCTTGCTTTATATTTCTCCCGTCCAGTGAGGTTATTCCGGCCATCCAAAGGCAAGTCATCACCATGAAAATATACCTTATTAACCATACACAAACCCAGTGAGCGGCTGGCACTCACTCCGGGGACACGCTAATAGTCATGGCACTACACTCAGCCCTCAGTATATGACATCCCTTGTCAGGGATCAAGGTGTGGTGTTCATCCTTTTTGGGGGCCGTGCCTGAGTCGAGGCTTATATATGTGCATTGCAGTTCATGGTAATACCTAAACACTTTCTACCGCCTATGTTTGCCAATGCAGTATTGGGTACGGTGCTCTGGGCCACCTACACCAACTGCTCTAGTTACTTGCAATCTCGCCTCGGCGGTCACTCAATTTTCACGGTCGCACTGTCAGGTGCCGCTGCGGGTGGCATGCAAGCCTTGGTAGCTGCACCTGTGGAAAACGTGAGGCTTGTCATCGAAGGTGGAACTGGGAAGGGATGGACTCATGCATGGAAAGAAGTATTCCGGGGAACCCAACCCATACAAGTGACGAGTAAAGCTGATCAGATTAGAGATATCAGGCAAGTCAGGCTTTGGATGAAAGACGTCGGTGAAATGGCCGGGCGTGGTTGGGCTGGATGGGGA
>JBBPKM010001053.1:0-10498 GCA_038089255.1 Austroboletus rostrupii | reverse complement strand
GACTCCAGAGAATAGATACAACATGAGGCAGGCACAGCCATGCCATGAGGAACTGGTCAGGCAAGCCTAGACCCTTTGAGGAACAGCCATCTTGTGACTGGTGTGACTTGTATAAATAGGGTTCAGAGCTTGTCCCTGATCATGTGACCAACCAGTGATCCTTGATAAAATAAGCAGGGGAGATAAGATAAGATCCTTTGATAAGATTTCCTGATGAGATAAAATCAATAGATAAGATATTAGATAAGCACTGACATAAGTGCCCTTGATAAGATAAAATTAGATAAGATCTTGTAACCAGGCAAGACAAGTCTAAAAATGAAAAATAAGGCCATCAAGGCCACTTGTCATGTTGATGTATAAATATAGCCATAAAGGCTACTTTTCTCATACCGTAACATTGAGGAAAAGTAGAGGGACAAATCTTTTCAGATTTAAGGTTTTCGTTGATGAATTCATCCTGTGCTTTTCTTTCATCAGTTGTAAGGGGGTATAGTTTCCTGATTTTTGGTACAAAAGTTTTGGTAAGGTTAATTTCATGATTACAATCTCTTGATGGAGGAAGAGGAATGTCTTCATCCAAGAAGATGTCAGTGAAGTCATTGTACTGTTTTGGTAAGGAAATTTCTTGTTTTTTGGCATGGATTGCCAAGTTAGTGGATGTTGTGAGGGTGGCATAAGTAAGGGCCGGATTAGGGATAAAGTGTCTGTTAGCAAGGATGGTTCTTAAAAGGGTTCAGAGTTGTTTAAAATGGGCCATATCATGGGCAAGGGCAATGTTGGCACAGATTATATCATCTTCAGTCCTATCCAGATACCCAAAAAAGTGTTCATCAACAAGGGCATCAATATAAATATGTCATGGAGGAGAGGTGGAGTAGTCAGGTTTCCATATGTTGTAAAGCTCCTGTCATTGCTGATTTTCTTGTTCATAAGCTGCTATTAGGTTCATGGATTGATCAGAAGTGGCTGGGATGTCCAGAGTTTTCTTTCTCCAGTTGATGGTGGAATTTATGGCAGTAAGCCAAGAAAAGCTGAGAATGGCAGTTTTTTTGCCACAGTTCATAAGATAGAACTCGACTTTTCACACATATCCATTAATGTTTACAAAGAGAACAGTTTTGAACTTGATAAGTTCATTCTTGTTTGTGGAGGCATCCACATTTCTGATTGTTACTGGTTGTGGGAGCCAGGTTCGAGGAAGTTTGTATTTCCAGGCAAATGCCCAATCTAGACAGGATATTTGTGCCCCAGAATTGACTAGGGCTGAAGTTGCAACAGCTTTGATCATGTCAGTTGGTACCAATAGCTGAACAGGGATTCACATTGATTTCATGGCTAATGGTACAGAGTTACATAAAAATTCAAAAGAGGAAAAAATGTGCATTGCAGGTGTTTCTCCTTTTAAAAATCCAGATGAATCCTTCCCATCATTTTATTGTCCTGAAGCTCCTGAATAGAGGTTGTTGGTTCTTCCACCCTTTTTATGTCTTTGGGTGGTACTTGGGGAGGCTGATTGAACTTGTTGGGGCACTGGCGCGCCATGTGTCCTTTTCTTCAGCATGCCAGGTACAATCCTTCTTTGATGCATCATTTTCATTCCTCCAGAGTAAGCTTTTTGAGTCGAATGATGTCTATATCCATGGCGTTTGGATCGCGGGTTGGTTGTAATCATGGTATAAAGAAGGATGAGTAGGTGGTGTTGCTGCATTTGTGGCAAGTGGTGATTTCAATGGCTCTTTCTTCTACACTTGCAAAATGAGCGGCTTTAGCATACCATTCCATGATCTTGTCTGGGACTTTCTCCATGGTGTGGATACAACACATAAGAGAGACAGGGATACCGGAGGTGAAGTAGTTGATCAGGACTTGATCATTGCTGATCCCAGTGATGGCTACTTTGTTTTGGAAGGTGGTGATGTATTTCTGAAGGGCTGGATTATATCCTTCCAAATGATTTTCATAGATTTATTCTTTTACAAGCCAAGCTAAGGATTCACCTTTGATGTTGGCATTTTCAAATGCCATTTTAAACTCTTTTTCAAAGTCTGCTCATGTTCCAAGAGTAAATGTTTCACTGGTTAGTTTTGCTTCATGAAAAGTGTCAGCCCAAGTAAGGGCGGTGCTCTTTTTCATGAAGGATAGAGTGTATACGATTTGTTTATTAGGTGTGTTGTATAATTTGTCATTTATAGCCAAATAAAGTTGAATGGAACAGAGCCATGGGAGGGCTCAAGAGTAAGAGCCATCAAAATCGTCAGGGGTACCAAGGTGGAGTTTGGTGAGTTTAACTGCAGCAGTGTTGGACATGGTAGATGCAGGTGGTACTGGTGGTGGAGGAAAAAAGATTCTTCCAGTCTGGGGCAGTGGCATTGGACTAGGTGGAGTTGGGACTCGAGGGATTACCAAGGATTGTTCAAGTTGGGCTGTTATTTCTTGGGTGTTCTGGTTTTTCTAAGTGAGAGGTTCATCAGGATCTGTTGGAATTTCTTCCAAAAAGTTGGAAGCAATGGAAGGTGCTGGGGAATCTTGGTGATGTTGCCAGCCAGAATATCGGTTCGGATGAATGGTGGGCAATCTAGAGCAATGCTAGTCATGTCAAATAGAGCTTAGTTCTTTTGTTACACTTTGACCAGGTAGGTAGGAGTGTAGCTCTTGTGAGGCAAGAACTAAGTAATGAGATATCCTAGGGTCAAAGGTTCAAGGTAATACTAGATAGTGTCCACTCAACAGTAGGACAAAGTCTGTTTGACTAGTGTTATACTTTGACCAGGTAGATAGGAGTGTAGCCCTTGTAAGGCAAGAACCAAATGTTCGAGATACTCTAGGGTCAAGGGTTTGAGGCAATACTGGATAGCGTTCAC
Organism: Austroboletus rostrupii; assembly: GCA_038089255.1. Lineage (NCBI taxonomy): Eukaryota > Fungi > Basidiomycota > Agaricomycetes > Boletales > Boletaceae > Austroboletus > Austroboletus rostrupii. The sequence goes on along the minus strand of JBBPKM010001053.1, from coordinate 7,634 downwards.
TCAACAGTAGGACAAAGTCTGGTTGACTAGGAGACCAAGTGAAAGAGAGCACTCAGGAGCTAGCACGAAAAAGAGATATATTCAGAGGAATACAAGGGAGAACTAAGCTAAGATACAAGAGATCCGTTGAAGGGTTTATGTATATAAAAGAAAAGTCAAGGGCAGGCTCGTATAGTACAAAAAAGGAAGTGAAAAGTAAGGACATATGAGTAAGTGCTGACTGATGTATTAGTTAGTGAGGAATGATGAGTCAGACAAAATGAGTAAGTGTGAAGGAACCAGAGTACTGGTACAATAGTTGTAAGAATATATGAGTGACTATTGTGGAAAGAAATATAAGTCTGAATATAGGCATGGCAAAGGAAAGAAAATAGAGACTAAGGATAAATCGTAACATTACCCCCTTAGTACATTCAAAGCCACAGAAAAGAACCTAAATGTCTAAATATCCACCATATGGGGAACTAGTGATGTTGGCATATGCTACATTGTCTAATCCATCATCAGTGGGTTCGGGAGAAGGGACTTGGGGAGGAGGGGGAGGACACCATGGACAAGTTGAGGGGTAGGGGTGTGTATGGCTAGACACCCATGTATTGGAACAAAATCCAGCAGGAGAGATTGGGAGATCAAAGGTAACAGTGGCACAATAAGATGAGGATAAGACTGAAGAGTGATGGAATGAGGACAAGGACGACAGAGGGGATGGTTTAGGAGTGGGTCATCAGAGAGAACAGCAATTCACACAATGGACAGGCACCCACTTGAGACACTGAGTACACTGAAAGAAATGACAATCTACTTGCACATAATTCAATTGATGGCATTGGAAGCATGTTTTGTGGTAACATGGGTAATTGGAGGGTAATGGGTCAAAACTGTCATTGCCTGACCATTATGCTTCTGTTTGTTGAATGAGTCATTCTTCTAGTGAGTTCAGGGTGGAGGATGAGGCTGAAGGCATGGAGGGAGGAGGAGTGGTTAATTGTTCAGCTAATAGTGTTTTTGTAGTTAAGTCCTTGCAATAGTGATATATATTGAGGAAGAATTTGGTCATGTCCAATTCATGCATGGCAGTGATAAGGTCCCACTGAAAGTTGTCATGGATGTGAATGAGTCGTTGCCCATAGAGGATAGTTTGAGTGTCCTGAAGGAGGATATTTCCCATCATCTCCAAGAAACCACACTGAAGGTATGAGCAATATGTTACACTTTACCTGGGTAGGGTGGAGTGCAGCCCTTAGGAGACTTGACCTCCAAGGCAAGGTGAGTTCAGGAAGGACTGAATATTCTATCAGCATACTTGCATGAATAGAATCAAGATAAAAAGAGTGAAGTCTAATGAAGGACTCATCAAGAATGCATGCCATATGGCTATGCCAGGATGCTGGAGATACAAGAGGACTTGGTGATGACCTCAGGAAGCTGGAGCAGAGGCTGAAGATCAGGCCTATGATTAAGAGAGACTAAAGCTAGGGTACATGGATGTGCATCTAGATTCTTATATATAATTGGAAATATCCAAGAAAGGAGATGAAGGAGACTGAGTTAGAGATAACAAGAATAGACAAGATAAGAATGAGTCAGAGGTACCAGATAGAAGGTCCAGGATAAAGGGAAATCATAGATCGGATCAAAGAAGCAAGATAAGAAGAAGATCTAGATGTACAGCCATGAGGCAGATAGAAGAGAGAGCAAAGATCAAGGAGAAAGGCTGAGAAAGGGAACTCAGCTATGAATACACCCATATAGGGGAAGACAGGGGTCAGATGACGAAGGCAAATGTCTGTTAATACAGGGATCAAGTGAGGACAGAGAGATCAAGAGAAAGGAGATCAGAGAGATGAGGAATACCCAGAGGGTGTGATGAATCTAGGAAAAGACTTGCTGTTGGATCAAGCACAGCCAAGTGACTGGAAAGGCACCATCAAGATGCACAAGGGTCCAGAGGAACATCTGATAAGAATTAGATGTGACTAGATAAAGATCTGTTGGAGATCTGGGATGCTAGGAGGCAGACTAGAAGTTTCTGTATGAGAAGGGCACAGGAAAGCGCATGGATCATCATGAGGAAATGTCCAGGGTCAAGGGCAAGCATTGGCTGATAAGCCAGATGCACAGCAAGATGGTTCCTGATTAGATGAATAAAAATCAGGAGGCAGGAGGTTCTGATGATCAATCAGTGATATCTTAGCAGAGTACTGTGACTGTTGATGAGGCAGTGACAGAAGTGAGTTAGGAGTGTTTGGAGAAGTCTAGAGATCAAGTGGAGACCGCACTGAGAGTGCCAGAGAGAATCCAGGATGTTATGCTTCAACCTGGTAGGTAGGAGTGTAGCTCTTGTAGAGCAGGAACCAAGTACCAGATACCTTCTAGGGTGAAGGGTTTGAGATATTTTAGGATAGCATCCACTCAATAGTAGGACGAGGACTAGTTGACTAGGAGGCCGGGCAAAAGAAAGCACCTGGGAGCTAGCACAAAAGGGAGATATATTCAAGGAATACAAGGGGGAACTAAGCTAGAGTACAGAAAACCCATTGAAGGGTTTATATACAGAAAAAAGGAATTGAGGGCAGGCTCATATAGTACAAAAAAGGAAGTGAAGAGTAAGCGTATATGTGTAATGCTGACTGATGTATCAGTCAGCAAGAAGTAATGAGTCAAAAGTGATGAGTAATGTGGAGGAGCCAGAGTACCAGTACAATAGTTGCAAGAGGATGTGAGTGACTATTGTGAAAAAAAATATAAGTCCAGATATAGACATGTAAAAAGGAAAAGATAGGGAAACTAAGGAAGAATTGTAACACAGGGGACCAGGAGGAGATCTGGTGTTAGGAGGAGATCTAGGTGTAGGAGAGGCGGAGACATATTAGGAAGGGTCCTGATGGGTCGGAGCAAGTTTGATGAACTCCTAGAATCAATCTAGAAGTGACTGGATCAAAGATACACATGGTGGATAGCCATATATAACAGGTACAAGGAGGAGACATATCTGGAAGATGCCAGATATGGATCAGGGAGCCTTGAGGTGGCAAGGGGAACCAGAGAGAACTGAGGAGCATCCAGGGGAATGCCTGGAGCGACAAAGGATGGTTGGCTTTGAGTCTTAATGTAAAGATCAATGAGTTCTGGTTGGATTCAGAATCAGGAGATAATCTGGAAGTTCTAGTATGATCAGATAAAGCATGATCTCAATGAAGAGAATGCATCAGGATATGCCCCAGGACATACAGAGGTGCTAGGGACTTGTCTGGATGCTGGCAGGAGAGCCAGAGATTCTGGTGAACATCTAATGGAGATCAGATGTAATCTGGATGGCTTAGCCTTGGATAAAGCTGAAGCAGTCAAGAATGTGGCCAGATGGCCCAGATAACTATGGGTGGACTAGGAAGGAAGCCCAGTAGGCACAGATAAGCAAGGAGGACTCCAGGAGTTGGGCCTGAAGTCAGACAAGGTACTAGAAGGAGACTCTGATCTAATTGTGAGCCAGATCAGGGAAAAGCAGTCAAGGAGGAGCATTAGAAGAGGCTGATATGACTGGATACAAGGGAGATCTTTGAGGATAGGATCCAAGGAAGATCTGGAGACCTGGGAGTGCTGGGAGGAGGCCAGATGGTTGACTAGATGATAAGACCATATGGAATCAATAAAGAGGACATGATCCAAGGAGATCAAGGACAGCCAGGAGAGAGATCCAGGAGCTCAGGGGACTGGGAGAGCATTCAGAGGATGCTGAATGCAAACCATGGATAGATGATCAGATTGTGATCCTGATCCGGGAATAGAAGGAGGCTGGATGATTTATAGAGAGCAACTGATAAGGGACATCTAGGAATGTCCTGGGAATAGCTCAGGAGAGCCCAAGAGATGCCTGGAGGATGCCAGGAGCATGCAGGGGCAGAGGGATCTCTAGTAGGAGCAGTAGGAGTTGGCTGATCTAGGAAAAAGTGTAGTAGAGCTATCAAGGTAGGGACAAGTTATAACACAATATAATGCATGTGCTGCAGAGTCAGGGTCAAGATGGGCGTCAATTGCAGTGGTGAACCAGGAGTCTGTGAGAATTTGTTTGTACATAACTAATTGGGTAGGATTGACGACTTGTTCTTTGAAACGGTGGGTGAGGTGGGATGTATCCACAGCAAAGGTAGTGGTTGGAAGGTTCAAAGAGGTGGCGATGGCTTCAATAGCATCCAGAGTGATGAGAGGGGTAACAGAATGAGTGGGTGTAGGAGAAGCTACAGTAGAAGTCAGTAAAGATGAGACAGAGGAAATGGAAATGGTGTTGGTGGTAGGTGAAGACATTTGTTTGGATATTGCAAGTGAGAAATCAAGTGCGTTGCAGGGAGAAAGACAGAAGGATGGAGCTTTTTATACTCCAGGAGAGCAGACTTTGCATTTTTGAGATCTCGTTTAGAAACTCAAGAGTCTTCTTCAGCCAAGTATCCTTTTCATCAGATCAGATAGGAATGGGTGTTACACTTCATCCTAGGTAGGGTGGAGTGTAGCCCTACAGAGACTTGACCTCTAGGGCAATTCAATAGAGACTGGATATCCCATTAGCATATATGCATGAATGGGATCTAAGGACGAAGGAATGGAGTTCAATGAAGAACTCATCAAGTATGCATGCCATAGGGCCATTGTTACACTTGTTCCGGATAGGACACAAGTGTAGCCTCGGATGAACCAAGTTCCGAGTGTAAATGACTCCTGTGGAGAGGAGGTCCGATAGATTGCACAAAGAAGTGTCCACTCAAAAGTAGGATGAAGACTTGGTGCTCAATATACTCAATGAAAGAGAGCATTGAGGAGCAAAGCAACGACTTGGTATTGACCAAGGAGAACTAAACTAGAGTACACAGTGCTACATGTGTAATTGATATAGATATCGATGTGAGCACAGACCAGGAGACAAAAAGGAGAGCATAATGGTCACCAGGCTATCGTATGAATAATAGGCTGATCGGTGAGTCAATGAAATGACAAAAGGAAGGAAATCTGCAATGGCAGATACAATGCTGAAGTGGTCCGTATAAGGGCATTGTGAAAGAAAAATGATAAGTCCGTATAAGAAAAGAAATCATAACACTACCCCCTGTTTACCATCCTAGCACTGCGACGGACTTAATCTAGTCCACGGTTGGAGCCACAGGGGGATCCGGTGATGTTTGCATATGCCATATCATCAAGCCCATCATCGGAGAGAGCTGGGGAAGGCGGAGTCGGTCATCGTACTGGAGAATGAGGGTGCCCATGATGTGAAATGGTATAGGGGCGTGTACGACTAGATCCCCATGCACGCGAAGAGGTGGTATGTATCCGAGTGGGTGGAAGTGGCAGGCCGTAGATGGTGGTGGTCCTGGGGGAAGAGGGTCGAAAGGAGCGTTGTGAAGTAGGGGACGATAACAACGAGGATGAGGGTTGTGGAGTGCGGCGGCAAAGAGGGCAACAATTGGCGTGGTGCCCCGGGGCCCAAAGCAGGCACATAGGGCATTGGTAGCTGTGGCAATCCACCTGTATGTGATTTAGTCGATGACAGGAGTAACACGCTTGGTTGTAATATGGGTGATTCCCTGGTAATGGAGTTTCTCCATTATTCCCTGTCCACCAAGCATCGACGCGCTGGGCGTATCGTTCTTCATCCATTTCTAATGCCTTGGAAGACGTGGAGGGCGTAGATGGAGAGTCAGATAAATGGGCCTCCAAGGAGGGCTTATTAGCGAGGGCTTGGCTGTAACGGTCAATGTCTAGGAAAAAGTCAGTAAATCCTAACTTGTTCATTGCTGTGACTAAATGATCCTTCATTGCTCCATGGATTTGCATGAGTCATTGTCCGTCAGTTTGGGTTTGCCAGGTCTGTAGTAGTCTGTTTCCAATGGCAGCAATAGAGGTGGTCTGGAGGTAAACTAGGTATAGTGCCTGTAAGGCGGAGTTGGGTTCGATATGTGCATCAATAGCGCAAGCGAAACAGGAGTCGGCAAGAATTTGGTCGTATGCAATAGATTTGATGACCCCACTAAGGAGGGGTCTACGCTGGGTGGCTTCGATTGGGATCATGACCAAAGGGATAACGGGATCGTTTCTAATAGGGGATGGGGAACACGTTTGCCATGCATTGGGCCCCCAAGATCCCCCAGGGGGAAGACGTGGCCGTGGGGATGGAGAGCCATGGATAATTCCCTAGCTAGGGCTTCTATTGCTTCTGGGGTGACGATAGGAGTCAGAGGATGAGTTGACGGCGAGGGGGCGGAAGATTGAGAGAGGTTGGAAGGCGACGAGATGGAGACTGTGGAAGCGTTGGTGGACATGGCAATCATGCAAGATTCCTCTGTAGGTTTCTGAGTTACTTTCGAGCCATCAAGTGGTTTTTATAGTCTCTTAGAAGGGTCTGTGTGTTCCCCAGGTCTGCCTCCATGACCCACGAATCCTCTTCAGGTAGATATCCTTTCCAACGGATAAGATAGGATCTTGCCAACGGACGCCCACAATGGCGCAATATATTTTCAATTTCATACTCCTCTTCCCCTGCGATAAGGTCAGGTGGAGGATTTGGGAAATTCCAACTGTATGTTTTGGTTTCAGTATATCGAGAGAGGAGCATGGCGTGGAAGACGTCGTGGATTTTCCATATTTTGGGAAGTTGTAAGCAATAAGTTATAGGTGATAGTATCTGGGTTATTTCAAAGGGACCTTTCCGCTTTGCTGCAAACTTTGGATCCATGATATCGCGACGAAGGTGTCGTGCCTCTAACCAGACCTTTTCTCCAACTTTGAACAGGGTGAATTTTTGCTGAGTGCGCTTTATCATTATCTAGCAGGCGAGGTCATGTACTGCAATCGCCTCGTTCCTATCGGTGATCAGTTTTTCTAGGTGGAGTTGTACCGCCGGGAGACTCATTGGTGATATGATGGAGGGGAGCGCCATTGGTTCATACCCCATACATAAATAGAACAGCGTTTTTCCAGTTGTGGAATGGGGGTGGTGGTTGTGGACAAATTTAGCCATAGTAAGGTATTCTGTCCATTCCGTTGGGTGATTACTGCACACTATGTGTAGATACGTTTCCACTTCCTGGTTGACCCATTCCGTTTCTCTATCCATTTGTGGATGGTAGGCCGTGGACAATGCAAGACGATAGTTAAGGAGTCATCCTAACTCCTTTGCAAAGGCGGAGGCAAACTGTGGGCCTCTGTCCGAGATGATTTTGTCATATAGGCCGAATCATCTGTATACTGAATGGAAGAAGAGTCGTGTGATGCCTTCTGCTGTGACTGTTTTCGTGGTAGGGCAGAGAATTACCCCCTTTGTAAGCCCATGGTCGACCACGACCAACAAAGCGTCAAAGCCATGAGATAGGGGAAGACTGGTGATTAGGTCGCAGGAAATTTGTTAGAAGGGCTGAGTGCATGTGGAAGAGATGGGGGTGAGAGGTGGGATGGTGGGGTGTGTATTGACCTTATGCTACTGACAGGAACTACAACCAACAATATACGATCGAACAAAAGAGGCCAAGCCAGGCCACCAGAAGTCAGCGGAGATGAGTTGACGTGTTTTGAGGATGCCTGGATGTCCAGCAGTGAGGTGATCATGGTAGCACAACAATAGAATGGCGCAAGGCGACATCCGGAGGTAC
>JBBPKM010001052.1:0-10498 GCA_038089255.1 Austroboletus rostrupii | reverse complement strand
TACAGAGACTTGACCTCCAGGGCAATTCAAGGAAAGACTGGATATCCCATCAGCACACATGCATGAATGGGATCTGAGGATGAAGGAATGGAGTTCAATGAAGAACTCATCAAGTATGCATGCCATAGGGTCATGCCAGGAGGACCAGGTTACAAGAGGTGTTGGAGACATCCTCAGGGAGCAAGATACCAGAGGCTGAAGGTCAGGCCTTGGTTAATGGATCAAGGGGAATCGGATTGGGGAATCCATTAGATCAGAAGTAGAGTAGGGAGAATCAAGCTAGGGTATATGATTAAGTGTCTAGGGTTTATATACTAGAGAGAGATCTAAGAAAGGAAGTGTCCAAGATAAGAAACAAGTCAGAGATATCAAGAATAGTACAAAGGTGAGTCAGATGGAAGATCAGGATAAAGGAAATCGGATCAAGGAAGCAAGATAAGAAGAGATCAAGATATACAGCCATGAGGCAGATAGGAGGAAAAGCGATAATCAAGGAGAAAGGCTGAGAAAGGGAACTCAGCTATGAATACACCCATATAGGGGATGACAGAGAGATCAGAGGACGAAGGAGAATGTTTGTGATACAGGAGATCAAAGGGAAACAGATAGATCAAGGAAATAGGAGGAAACAGATGAAGGACACCCAAAGGGTGTGATGAATCTGAAGAGGACTTGCTGTTGGAGCAAGGGCAGTCAGGAGACTAGAAAGGCATCATCAATATGCACAAAGGTCCGGAGGAACATCTGATAAGGATCAGATGTGACAAGGATAAGATCTGTTGGAGATCTAGGAGGCCAGAAGGCAGAACAGAAGTTCCTGTGTGAGAAAGAGCACAGGAAGCGCATGGAGCATCATCAGGAGATGTCTAGGGTTGAGGGCAAGCATTGGCTGATAAGCCGGATGCACAGCAAGAAGTTCCTGGTCATGTGGAAGATAATCAGGAGGTCAGAAGGAGGGCTGATGATCAATCAGTGAATACTTGGCAGAGTTCTGAGACTGTTGATGAGGCAGTGATAGGAGTGAGTGCTGGATGGTCGGAGAGAGCTGGGGAACAAGTGGGGACCACACTGAGAGTACCAGGAGAGATCCAGAGGACTCGGAGGAGATCTAGGGGCAGAAGGAGATCTGGATACAGGGAAAGCAGAGACACATCAAGAAGGGTCCGGATGGGTTGGAGCAGGTTCGGAGAACTCCTAAACACAGTCTAGAAGTGATGGGATCAATTGGAACACATGGCAGATAGCCATATGAGTCAAATCAAAAAGGAGACATATCTGGAAGGTACCAGATATAGATCAGAGAGCCTTGAGATGGCAAGGGAAACCGGAGGGAACTGAGGAGCATCCAGGGGAATGCCTGGAGTAATAAAGGACAGTTGTTCTTGATGCTTTTAAAGAGATCAAGAGGTTCTGGTTGGATCCAGGATCAGGAGATGATTGGGAAGTTCTGGTAAAGTCAAGGAAAGCGTGATCTCAATGAAGAGGATGCATCAGGGAATGCCCAAGGACACATAGAGGTGTTAGGGACTTGTTTGGATGCTGGCAGGAGAGCCAGGGATTCTGGTGAACATCTGATGGAGATCAAATGTGATCTAGAAGGCTTGATCCTTTTTAAGGGATGAGCAGTCTAGTGAGTGGCTAGATAGCCCAGTTGACTGTGGGTAGATCAAGTAGACATCCAGTAGGCACAGTAGATTGGTTGGGGCCTTCCAGGAGTAGCCAGAAGTCAAGTACAGATCCAGGAGGAGGCATAGATCTAATTGTAAGCCAGATATAGGAGAAGTGGGCATGAATGGTCAGGTGGATGATCCAGGTATGCAGGGGACTGGGAGAGCATCTGGAGGATGCTAGATGCAATGCAGGATAGATTAATCAGGTTGTGATCCTGATTCAAGAATAGGAGGAGGTTAGAGGCTCATAAAGAGCAACTAATAAAGGACATCTAGGAACGATCTAGGAATGGCTCAAGAAAGCTCAGGAGAGGCCTGGAGGATGCCAAGAGCATACAGGGGTGGAGGGATCTCTGGTAGGAGCAGTAGGAGTTGGCTGATCTAGAATAAAGTGTAGTGGAGCTATCAAGATAGAGACAAGTTGTAACACCTCCTATGGCTTCACTCCGTTCAACTGTACCTGGCTGTCAATAACAAACTACATGATATAGCCAACAAACAAATCACATATGCCCTGTCCTTTATGAAAAAGGGCACTGCTCTCACCTGGGCTGATACCTTTTGCAAAGCCAGACTAACCAGCAGAACTTTTACTCTCAGAACCTGGGTAGACTTTGAAAAAGAGTTTACAACAATGTTTGAAAACACTGACATCAAAGAATGCATCTACGAGAGTTGCTCAGGCAGATACAATTCTGCCCTACAAAAGTACATTGCCATCTTCTGTTACGGTACAAGAAAAGGAGCCTTTATGGCTATATTTATAAAGATCAAAAGAGAAGTGGCCTTGATGGCCGTATTTTTCATTTTTATGACTTGTCTTGCCAGGTTGCAAGATCTTATCTTAGCTGATCTTAGCAAGTCAGTGCTTATGTCAGTGCTTATCTAATCTCTTATCTATTGATCTTATCTTGTTAGAGAATATCTTATCAAAGCATCTTATCTTATCTCCCCTGTCTATCTTATCAATGATCACTGGTTGATCACAAGTCACATGACCAGGGACAAGCCCTGTACCCTATTTATGCAAGTCACATCAGTCACAGGATGGCTGTTCCTCAAAGGGTCTAGACTTGCCTGACCAATTTCTCATGGCATGGCTATATCTATTCTCTGGAGTCACATCAAGATCCAAAATCTTGTTCCCTAACTCAGGGTCCCTATCTATGAGTCACAAGAACTCACCCTTCTTTATGACTCACAAGGAGTCATCTTATCTATGCCTCATGGTTGCAGCATGCTGCCATACCATGCAGGTTCCTCATAGTATTTATATTACAGAAGCACAGGATTCCCTTCCATTGGAGGCTGTACATGAAGACATGCAGCAGCAGCATGAATCAAGGGTCCTATTTGATATTTATCTTTAGATCTGCACAGGCATGTGGCTTCCTCATGACCACGGCCTTGAAGGCTATGCTTATCTATGATTCTTATTTGTTATGACAATATGCTTTAACAGCATGGTACACTTCTTATAAACCTTATGACTTATATCTATTCTTTAGATTTTAGAGTATTCTTATTGGATGATAATGGACTTTTATTTAAGTAGTGAATATTATATTTTAGATCCCATGTGCATACATATACATAGTCTCTTTGTATATAAACCCCCAGGGGAACAGAACTGGATCCCTAGTCTTGAAGTCCTGGATCTTCTTTCCAAATCTTAGGGATTTCCATCCCCTCAAAGCAAGTCCTCTTTAAGTCCTTGACCTAGTAAGGGGTAGCCAGTCCCAACTAGCAAGGCCTGGTGTTCCAGACTCCACCAGCAAGTCTAATGTACCTGAAGACTAGCCCTTGGTGCTGAAACACTCCAACTACTAAGGCCCAAGCATTGAGATAAAGTAGGTCTTTAATGTCTTTAAGAGTATCATCTTGGGCTTTGGCACCAAGGATTTGAACATAGACTTCACTGGTGGAGTCTTGAATACCAGGCCTTGCTGCCTAGGGTTGAATACCTGGCTAGCTCAAGGGCTTGAGAGTATTCCTTTAGAGGAGATGGAAATCCCTAAGCTTTGGAGAGAAGATCTAGGACTTCAAGATTGAGGATCTAGTCTTGTCATCCCAGGGGTTCATATATGAAAAGGACTATAGACACATGTACATGGGATCCAAAATATAATATACACTAACTAAATAAAAGTCCATTATCATCCAATAAAAATACTCTAAGAATCTATAGAATAGATATAAGTTGTAAATGGTCATAAAAAGCATACCATGCTGTCAAAGCATGTTGTTATGACAAATAAGAGCCATAGATAAGGCATAGCCTTCAAGGCTATGGTCATGAGGAAGCCATATGCCAGTGTGGCAGATCTAAAGATAAATATCAAACAGGACCCTTGATCCATGAGGTTGGTGCATGTCTTCATATACAGCCTCCAATGGAAGGAAATTTCATGCTTGTAGAATATAAATACCATGAGGTTCCTGCATGGTGTGGCAGCATGCTGCAACTATGAGGCATAGATAGGGTGACTCCTTGTGAGCATAGATAGGGGTGACTCCTTGTGACTCATAAATAGGGACCCTGAGTCAGGGAACAAGATTCTGGATCTTGGTATGACTTCAGAGAATAGATAGAGCATGAGGCAGGCACAGCCATGCCATAAGAACTTGGTCAGGCAAGCCTAGACCCTTTGAGAAACAGCCATTCTATGATTGATGTGACTTGCATAAATAGGGTTCAGGGCTTGTTCCTAATCATGTGATCATGCCAGTGATCCTTGATAAGATAAGCAGGGGAGATAAGATAAGATCTTTGGATTGGATAAGATATGATTACCTGATAAGATAAGATCAATAGATAAGATATTAAATAAGTGCCAACATAAGCACCTCTTGATAAGATTAGATAAGAGAATATCTTGCAACTTGCAAGACAAGTCATAAAAATGAGAAATAAAAGCTATTAAGGCCACTTGTTGTTTGATCTTTATAAATATAGCCATAAAGGCTTATTTTCTCATATCATAACAGGTGCCAAAGTCCAAGGTGGCACTCTTGAAAATATCAAAGACCTACTTCATTCCAACATTTGGGCCTTAGTAGTTGGAATGTTTCACCTTCTAGAATAAAGTGGCCATCACCAGGATCAGCAATGATCAAGTCCTGATCAACTACTTCGTCTCCAGCATCCCCATCTCCCTCATGCAACACATCCATATTATGGAAAAAGTACCTGACAAAATCACTAAATGGTACTCCAAGGCCACTTATTTTGCAAGCATTGAGAAATGAATAATAGAAATCATCACTTGACACAATCACAACAATACCACATACTTATCTTCTTTTACTTCTTAAACACAACCAACCCAAAATTCCAATGCAATGGATGTAGATGTCATCGATCTCAAAAAACTAACTCCAGAAGAAAGAGAACACTATATCAGAGAAGAACTTTGCCTGGCATACTGAAGAAAAGGACATATGGCAAACCAATGCCCTTTTAAATTTAACTATCCAATCCAAGTACCACCCAAAGATGTCAAAAGGGTGGAAGAACCAACTGCTTCTATCCAGGAACTCCAGAACAATGAAACAGTTGGAAGAATCCACTTGAATTTTTGAATGAAGAGATGCCTGCAATACATGTTTCTCTTTCCCCTGGATTATCATGTAACTTTATACCATTAGCTATGGTGTCAATGCATATTCCCATTCAGCAATTAGTATCTACCAACATGATCAAAGCCATTGCAACCTCCATGCTTGTCAACTCTAGAGCATAGATATCTTGTCTCAACTGGGCATTTGCCTGAAAATGTAAACTTCCTCAAACTCAACTCCCACAACCAGTAACCATCAGAAATGTAGACACCTCCACCAACAAGAACAGACTTATCAAGTTCAAAACCATTCTCTTTGTAAATGTCAATGGATATGTTTGAAAGGTCAAGTTCTACCTCATGAACTGTGGCAAAAAAATGGCCATCCTTGTTTTTCCCTGGATAACTGCTATAAACCCCACCATCAATTGGGAAAATAAAACTTTGGACATCCTGGCCACATCAGATCAATCTGTGGACTTAATCGCATTACATGAACAAGAAAAACAACAAAGAGAAAGGCTTTACAATAAATGAAAACCAGACTACTCCACTCTACCACCTCAACACATCAGTGTTGATGCTCTCATCAATGAACATTTTTTTGTGGCTCACTTCAAACCACTCTGCACTCTTTCAAGGACAGTCTTGGCCAATAGACAATTCATTTCCAATCCAGCCCTCACTTGTGCAGTTCTTACAATGTCAACAGAATTGGAAATTTGTGCCAAGAAACAAGAAATATTCTTATCAGAACAGTACAACAACTTCATAGACATCTTTTCAGATAAAGACACCCCTCTTCCCCCATCAAGAGATTGCAATCATGAGATCAACCTCACCAAATCTTTTGTACTGAAAATTGAAAAACTCTATCCCCTCACAGCTAATGAAAAGAAAGCACAAGATGGGTTCCTCAATGAAAACCTTAAATCTGGAAAGATTCACCCCTCTACTTTGCCATAAGCCACACCCTTCATTTTCATTAAAATGAAGGATGGAAAACTTCTTCTAGTCCAAGACTATCAATACCTTAATGATCATACCATTTGTGATGCTTACCCACTGCCCCTTATCTCTGACCTCCTTGATAAATTAAAAGATGCCAAAATCTTCACCAAATTTGATGTCTATTGAAGATACAATAACATCTGAATCAAAAAAGGCCATAAATGGAAGGCAGCCTTTATCACACACTGAGAGCTATTTGAACCTGTAGTCATGCCCTTTGGACCAAAAAATGCTTCAGCTATATTCCAACAGTTCATGAATAAAGAGTTTCAAGACCTTATTGTAGAAGGGTGCATTGTCATCTAATGATGAAACTACTTGTTATGTATTGCAATACATAAGAGAACTCAATCTATGACTTAACCTTTAGAAGTGTCTCTTCAATTCTGACCAGATAGAATATCTTGGTATGATTGCAAAACCTGGCTCTCTCACCATAGATCCAGTCAAACTTGAAGGCATTAGCTTATGGCCAACTCCCACCAAGCCAAAGGAAGTATGCTCTTACTTAGGCTTTGCCAACTTTTATCATCACTTTTTCAAAGGGTATTCAGACATTGCATGACCACTCCTTGACCTTATAAAAAAAGACCACCCCTGGTCCTGGACCAAAAATTGCAATCAAGCCTTTCTTCACCTTAAAAAATCTTCTCATTCCAACCTGTTCTCTGACTCCCAGATTCCTCCAAACTGTTTGCCATTGCCATGGGTGCTTTGAAGTGTGCCACAGGTGGTATTCTTTTCCAAACTGATGAAAATGGAGATTGGCACCTTTGCTCTTACCTTTTCCAGACATTTTCTGCCACAAAGTGCAACTATGATATTTATGATCAAGAACTTTTAGCTGCCTTCCCCATATAGGTCTTTACTGATCATAAGAATCTTACTTATTTCAAACAACTACAGAAATTCAATCAACAACAAGCATGCTGGCTTTTAGATATTGCTAACCATGACCTCAAAATGATCCATATACCAGGCACTCTCTTTGCTGGCCCTGGTGCTCTTTTCTAATGACCTGACCACTGCTCTGATGACTCAACTGATAATGATGCTGTCACTCTCCTATCTCCCTCCCTCTTTATTAATCTCATCGACCTCGCTCTCCATAATAAAATCTCCTCCATATTGTCATTGGACCCCCTCATCATTCAGTTTCTCCAATCCATCCAAGAGGATATCTCTTCTGCTCTCCACTCTCACCTTGCTAATTGGCAACATTGTGATGGTCTTTTACTCTATAAAAATCATATCTATGTCCCAGTTGATCAAACTCTTCATTAATCCATTGTCTCTCACTGTCATGATCATGTCACAGCAGGTCACTCTGGCTACCTCAAACTTGCCAACTGGTCACTTCTGAATTCTTTGCACCAAAACACAAAGGACCTTTTATTGTTATTCAGGTTCTAATTGATACAGTACAAGAAAAGAAGCCTTTATGGCTATATTTATGAAGATCAAAAGAGAAGTGGCCTCAATAGCCTTATTTTTCATTTTTACAACTTGTCTTGCCAGGTTGCATAATCTTATCTTATAAAATCTTATCAAGTTGGCACTTATGTCGGTACTTTTCTAATCTTTTATCTATTGATCTTATCTTATCAGGGGATATCTTATCAAAGTATCTTATTTTATCTCCCCTGTCTATCTTATTGAAGGATTACTGGCTAATCACAAAGTCACATGATCAGGGACAAGCCCTGAACCTTATTTATGCAAGTCACATCAGTTACAGGATGGCTGTTCCTCAAAGGGTCTAGGCTTGCCTGATCAAGTTCTCATGGCAAGGCTATGCCTGCCTCATGCTCTATCTATTCTCTGGAGTCACATCAAAAGCCAGAATCTTGTTTCCTAACTCAGGGTCTTTATCTATGAGTCACAAGGACTTATTTCCTATCTATGAGTTACAAGAACTCACCCCTCTTTATGACTCACATGGAGTCACCTTATCTATGCCTCATGGTTGCAGCATGCTGCCACACCATGCAGGTTCCTCATGGTATTTATATTCTAGAAGCATGGAATTCCCTTCCATTGGAGGCTGTACATGAAGATATGCACCAACCTCATGGATCAAGGGTCCTATTTGATATTTATCTTTAGATCTGCCACACCAGCATGTGGCTTCCTCATGATCACAGCTTTGAAGGCTATGCTTATCTATGCTTCTTATTTGTCATGACAACATGCTTTGATAGCATGGTATGCTTTTTATGACATTTTATGACTTATATCTATTTTTTAAATTCTTAAAATATTTCTATTGGACGATAACAGACATTTATTTAAGTAGTGTATATTATATCTTAGACCCCATGTGCATATGTGTACATAGCCCTTTCATATATAAACCCCCAGGGTGACAGGACTGGATCCCCAGTCTTTAAGTCCTGGATCTTCCCTTCAAAGCTTAGGGATTTCCATCTCCTCTAAAGAAGTCCTCTTAAAGTCCTTGACCTAGTAAGGGGTAGCCAGCCCCAGCTAGCAAGGCCTGGTATTAAGACTCCACCAGCAAAGTCCCTGAAAGCAAACCCTTGGTGCCTCAGCCCAAGGTGATGCTCTAAAGATGTCAAGAGATGTTTTGGCATATACATTCAGGCCATAGCACTTGGAGTGTTTCACTATTCTCTATCTCTCATTGCCTCCATCTCCCTGCATTGTGGAAAATTGATAACATCTTCCATACTTTTCTCCTTACCAGATACAAAGAAAATAATATTTATGGAAAGAACTTCCCTGTACCACCTTCTGATCTTATTGCTGGCAAAGAAGAGTACAAAATTGAGAAGATCATACAGCATCATGGAACTCTGCAATCCTGTTCCTATTTGATCTGATGGAAAAAATATTTAGCCAAAGAGGAATCCTGGATTCCAGAATGGGATTTAAAAAATGCAAAGTCTGCTCTCCTAGCCTATAAGAAGCTTCACCTTTCTGTCTTCTCTTCTCAACACACTTGAACTATCACTTGCAAAGCGTGTCTTCACCAGTCAACAACACTACTTCCATCTCCTCAGTCTCCTCTCTTCCAGCCTCTACTGTAGCTTCTCCATCCCCTACTCAGCCCATTACTCCCCTCATCACCCTTGCCACCATAGAAGCCACTGCTGCTATCATAAACCAAGAACCTGCTGCCATCACTACCATTGACACTCCTTGCTTTGCATATTGATTCAAAGAACCTGTCATCAATTCTATCCACTTTGTTGCCTATAAACAAATCCTTACAGACTCCTGCTTTGCCACTGCCATCAATGCTCACTTAGATCTGGATTCAGCTAACCATGCTTTGTACTATTCATATCTTCAATGTGGATCTCTAGATATGATGGGACATATTCTTCTACAGGATGCTCAGACTGCCCTCTATAGGCAATGACTCATTCATATTGGGAATAACCTTCAATGAGATCTCATCACAGCCATGCACAAACTAGATATGACTGAATTCTTTCTGGATATAAACTGCTACTATATGGACTTTGCAACAAGGACACCATTAGTCAAACAACTTACTACACCACCCCCATCTACACCATCAGCATCATTCTCTGCTTTAAATTCCTTGGAAGAGTGATTTATATAATGCACTGAAGCATGGTGGTCAGGAAATAATGGTTTTTTTCAATGTCATCAGCTAAATCATGTACAGATTGATTGTCACTTCTATCATTGTTCACAATGCCTTAGATGGGCTCCTGGTCATCATGCAAATCGTTGCCCTCTCTGATATCCTACTCCTAAACCCTCACCTCTGTCATCCTCATCCTCCTCCCATCACTCTTTGGTCTTCTCCTCTTTCCATTGTGCAACAGTCACCTTTGGTCTCCCTATCTTACCTGCTGGCTTTTGTTCCAGTATATAGATGTCTACTCATGCACACTCCTATCCCCTGGCTTGTCCACAGTGTCCTCCTCCTCCCCAAGTCCCTTCTTCTAAACTCTCCAATGATGAATTAGATGATGTGGCCTATGCTAACATTACAGGTTCCCTTTGTTGTAGCTGTTACGACCCTATTTTTCCCATATTTTCTACTATTTTTCCTGAATTTATACACAGACATTTGACGAACTTAGAGATGTTTTACTATTTTGCTTATCTAATCACTTACTTAATCAGGGTTATTCCCAGGAGAATCCCCTTCTATGCCATTCACATGGACACTTCTTTTATATATCCATATGGGGTTAGATTACCTCATAGCATGCTTCCTTCCTTCTCTTCCATTCCTATGCTTCTAGAACACCTCATGCT
>JBBPKM010001051.1:0-10502 GCA_038089255.1 Austroboletus rostrupii | reverse complement strand
AAGAGAGACCGGCGCGCAAGAGATCTCGGGGGTGAGTCACGCCCGGTCTGAGACGACTTGCTTGAACGGACCCTTTTTTGGTTCCCACCCAGCGCACAGACGGACCCGATCGTCGAGAATCATGTACCCGGGTCAGTCACGTCGCATCGCCCACTTCCCAACGCCCAACCCGCTGATCGATTTCGCCACCCCCCAGCACTCGGGCCGATGCCACGCCCGCTATCGTCGCGCTTCGCGATCCAAACGTCAACGCGCATCATCGGTTACCAGCCGAGACGTCACCCTTGGGGCCCCCACGATCCCAGGGAAGATCGCCGTCATCGACACGTGCTCGCGAGGCCCGCAACAAGCCCGGCAACACGTCCCCGATGACGCAACAAAGGCAGAGCGTCTTCGACTCGCCTGTGTCGTCGCGCAGGGGCACGCCACCGCCTGCCGATGCAGCCAGCATCGCACACACGGTGACGGTGATGCAGGAAATCGCTGTGCAGGATGCTGAGCTCGCAGAACAGATATATGCGGCACAGCAGTGTGCGCAGGGGCTTCGCGATGACGCGAGACGGATGCGTAATCTCGTCGCGGCGGACCGGGGTCGGAGGGAGAGAATAGAGACCTACTACCTCCACTGGCGAGACATAGAACCCAAGTGGGATAGGAGCTGGTTCGACGGGAGTGATAAAACGCAGGAGGGTGAAGAGCCAGGGGAGGAGGAGGAGGAGGAGGATGTACCGTAAGAGTTTCTTTTTTCTTTCTTTCCACCATCGGTATATTCAATCTATCTGTAGGCACGTTGGGATCGCGACTATTCCAGTACAAGACAATCAGACGGCCGGACCGAAAGGACGTGGAGAGTAAGTGGCTCACCACAATAACGAACACTATAATGCCGATGACTTGCCACACCTATCAGACGACTTTTGCCAAAAGAGCAAGTCCAATCGCAGTCTGCGCAACCTGAGAGAACGACATGATGTTTCTGTGGGGGGCCCACAGACGAGGGAGGTGGGTATTTCGGGAGAGCCATGATACGCAGCATTTCTTTCTTCCTTACGAACGACCACCCAGAAAGCAGCAGTAGGAGATGGCATTCTACGAAGGGTTTTGGGAGATCGATGTTTAAGAATGTACCATGTTATTACCCTTGTCAGAGGCGAGGATACGGCACCTTTTCGTCGGTCGCGCAATAAGGAATGACCCAGAGCTCCTCCGATTGTCTGTATATCGTACAGTCGAATCTCTGCTCTCCGCGACCGAATCCTCCGATGCAGATGGTAGCCGTCCACGACCAGCATGCTACCATAGTGAAATGTTGTTCTCAGTGGTTAAGATGTGAGAAGTACTAGTGGCTTCCAGCTACGCCCATGTGCTGCAAGGTTTGCCTCCGCAATCAGCGATGCGCAGGCGCTCAATGCCCTCATTCGACACGAGGCATTACAGGATTCAAGTCATGGGACCCTCACTGCCTCAGGTTTTTGGACGCGGACGTTCGTTTCTGGGGTTGCCTCTGAAGAGCAACCGTTTGTGCTCCTTGATGCATGCTTCGCCTTTCTGGATAGGAATTTTAGAGGTGGCTTGTGCATGACGGTGGTTTTTGCGTGGAGTGACGGTGCCTGTTGAAACTTGATACATGCTTCGTCTAGGACGTCGGCTCACTTGTTGTTTCCGATCATGCCAGGACTCAGTGTCATTGTACGTCCTGGGAGCGCAAGATCAGTATCAGTGTCAGCATCAGGACGGGGGTTTGCTATGGACAACGCCTAAACGGACGCCAACTGCCATTCATGACCAAGGTGAGACAGCACCAGCTGGGTGGATGTTATTGAATCACGGTCCGACGTACATCTCCAGAACGCGTCGCTTCTCCAACGCAACCCGGGTCATTTCTACTTTTTCTCTCGCACTTCTGTCGTGCAAGCGCTGTGCAACTACGATGAATGTCGATGAATACCGGAACACATTGATCGTTCACGGCTCATGCAGCGGGTGCGACACAAGGCAACGCTGGAAAAGGTCACGAAGACGTTGCTTGTCAAGGGAAGCACGTTGTTAGTTGACCTGATGCACGAGGTGTGTAGAGTGGGCCGGGATCCGGTCTTTCTCTGTGGAAGGGTATTTGGACGAACGGGGTATCACAGGACAGTCGAGACCCCATTGGTTGTGAGAGACATCTGTCTTTTTGTTTACCCATGCGGACAGGTTGGTACTCTGGCAGTATTAATGTGTGGTAGGTGAGATGCAAAGCAAGTTGCACAAGGTGTGTCGCACATCTTTCCGTGTATGGGTCTCCTGACCGACGGGTTTTTCAGCGCTTGAAAGCAGAGGTCGCTGCGTGGTATTGTCTGCAGCATGTGAACATTTGTCTTTTGTACGGTATCATGCCGTCGGACCGCTCTATTGCGATGGTATCACTGAGATGCCATAATGACACGATCATGCAGCACATAGACATCCGCGACGTCCGGTTGTCGTTAGTGAGTGACATGACGGCCCGAAGGTACCAAGGACTGAAGTATTCACCGGACGCAGTTGAGGCAAATCACGCGCCCGGCGTGAACCACATCTCGGATTTTGAGTTGTCCAACGTCGTGGGGGAACTCTCACTCCTAGACGGGACGCTGCGTGCCGCACAGCTGGGCACGTCTTTGCGGGCGGGACGAACTGCCGTATCCACACTGGCTCGATGACCGTGCGGTGACGATAGACATTTTACCGTGCTGTGGAGTGCCGCCGATACCGGGTATGTAATTGACGACGCTGCAGGAGGCGTTCCTCGGGGTTTTGGACCGGTGTTGGAATGTGATTCCACTACTGAAACCGACGATGACTGAGGTGAGGGAGATGTCGGGTGGAATGATGGAGGGACATGTGGTGGCCTTGTGGACGGTAGAAAGGGTACAGGGAGTATAGTGTCAAGACGTTTGACAGTGAACGCAACTGTCCGTCTACTGTAAGCCGGCGTTTATGACCATCCTTTGCGAATTGGTCGTTTCTTTCACGAACAACTCATGTTCCTACTGACTTCGCCCTGTATACTTAAACGCGCGGGTCATATGGTGAAAGTTCGAAATCTTTGACACCACGAGTTTCTTCTGATCGATGGGCTTGTCTCTTTCTCGCTCAGATACGTTTCATAATGTTGTGTTATTTTATATTTGTGAGACTGATATATCGCGAAGTGAGCTCGGTGATATCAATACATCAATCACAGTGATGCATGATGCCCACCATTACCGGAATCGAGTTGATTGGTACTGTACGATGTACCTTGATCTGCTGACCGAGTGCAAAACAGAATATATGACACGGGTTTCCTCTCTTCGAACCGTTTCACCATCTCTGTGAGATGGTTTATTATTTCAAGTCCTCCCTCTTTGCCGCACTTTCTTTCGCCCTCATCGTTTGTGCTGTGGCAGTCCCTCACCACCGAGCCGAGCGTGATGAATACCATGTGGAAGTGGAACAGTGAGCGAGGCGCTTGCTCATGCTGCAACGAGGGTTGACATCCACCAGGTACCAACAACGTGATTCAACGGTCAAGTACGATAATCATGACGGGCATGAGCACGAGTATGTGAATTTTGCCAGGGCACAGGCACAAAAGTGAGCAAGGTGTTCGTCAAATGACGTGACAACGTTGATACCCGTACCAGTACATTTCTAAAACAAAGTGCAGAACTTGCCTGGAAGCAGAACAATGCCTATAAAACCTACAGAATCGGCGATAATTGCAACCAAGATGGTCAGTTGGCATGTGCCGGTATCTTCTCAAAGATGGTGTGCTCTTCGGGCCGTTGGAAAGTTCTCGAAAGTTGTGACCACGGCGACGACGTATGCGCAGTTCAACCAAATATACCTGCCACGAGCAATAATGATATCACTAAACCAAAATGTGTATCAGATAAAGTATACGTCAAGGCGTTCCAGGGTACGGGGTTTTCCGCTTTCAATCTTGGCTTCTAGTGAGCGGCTTTGGGATGGACTTGCTGCCGGTCAGCATTTGTTACTCATACATCTAATCATTGTATTTGTTGGTTGGAGTGATCATCTATCCCATGTATGGTCTCTGTTTCGGCGCAACGATAGTGCCGGGTATTGGCAACTCGGAAAGCAACACGGCAATCTAGGAATAGTCATTGCAAGATCGATATGTTATCACCCTGAGGATGCACGCCTTCTCCTTTCCAGTCGATCGTGAAATAAGGAACGACTCAGAGCTCCTCCGATTGTCTGCATGTCGTACGGTCGAATATCTGCTCGCTGGTACCGATGCCTCTGATGTAGCCCATGAGTAGCAAAAAAAGACATCAGTGGCTGAGATGACTGTAGTAATTCCTGGGGATGATGTCATACCCCCCACGGTACGACGTGCCGCTCCACAAGATTTGCCTCCGCAATCAGTGGTGCGCAGGCTCTCAATGCGCTCACTCGACACGAGGCATTACAGGATTCAAGTCATGGGACCCTCACTGCCTCATGGCGTTCCCATCCCACCTGCCAGTGCGAAGTATTACAACTGACTGACCGGTCTTTGGCTTTTACATACAAGACTGGCCTCGACAAAGCAACTATAATCCCCATTGTTGGTACGGATCTCCACTAAACTATGGTCTCGGATGCCCCTGGCGTCGAACCCTACATCCCTCAATTCTTTTGGCGTTTTTGGCTAACAGATGCGTACGTCCGTCATTGTGCCCTGAACACCGCGCTCACCTCTCTATTCACTGCCAGAGACCCTCGCAGACATACACTCGACGACCATCGTGTACACATATACGACGTGTTCAACAACGTGCTCTCTGAGACGCGGCGTATCCCAGAACAGACGCGTACCGTCTTTCACGATTTCAACACAGCTTCGGATGGTCTCGACGAGGGATGTCGTGCGGCGCTATGTACCGCCGAACAGACGTTTATGCGCCTCGAAAATGAGGTCGAGCGGGTCCTCGCCGACGTGGTCCTCCAGATCCGTGCGCGCACGCTGAGCACGGCTCATCGCCCGGACTCGGAAGAGGACGTAAGTTCATCGTCGCCAGGGTGTCCACCGCGTCGGTTCGAGGTGTCCATGTCGAAACGCGGGCGCGAGTCGCTCCTGAGGTATTTTGGGTTTCTGCGGTATCGCAACAGCGATGCGTATAAGGACACTGTCGGTCGACTGACGCGCCGAATCGTCGTTGGAGATGCGGTTGTCCAGGCAAGACATGGGTGGCATCGAGTGCGGCGGCGTGCCATTCTTGGGAGCTTTCATGCTTTTTTGCATTTCCAGGACGACGGCTGTACGATGCGTGGTAGTCTGGGGCGCCAACAGTTTGGAGGCTTTGAGTGCTGGCGGTTTTTGGACGCGGACGTCTGTTTTGGGGTTGCGTCCGAGGAGCAACAGTTTGTACTCCCTGATACATGCTTTGCCTCCCTGGACGAGGACTTTGGAAGTGACCCGTGCGTGACTGTGGTTATTACTTGGAACCATGCCTGTTGACACATGCTTCATTTAGGTCGTCAGCTCATTTGTTATTTCCGATTATGCCAAGACTGGCGTTGTACGTCCTCGGAGCACTAGATCAGTATCGGTGTCAGGACGTGGAGCTTACTGTCAAAAACGCCCGAACAAATGCAACTTGCCATTCATGGCCAGGGCACGACAGCACCAGTGGCGCGGTCTGGATAGATGTTGATATTGAATCACGGTCCGACGTACATCTTCGGAACGCGTCGCTTCTCCAACGCAACCCAGATCATCTCTACTTTTCTTCTCTCACTTCTGTCGTGCAAGCGTTGTGCAACTACGATGAATGTCGGTGGATACCGGAACACGTTGATTATTCACGGCTTAAGCAGCGGGCGCGACAAAAAGCGACCCTGGAAAAGGTCACGAAGACATTGCTCGTCAAGGGAAATGTGTTGTTAGTTGACCTGACGGACGAGGTATGCAGAGTGGGCCGGGATCCGGTCTGTCATGGGGGATTCTCGGATGTGTGGAAGGGTATTTGGACGAACGGGGTGGGACAGTCGAGAACAGTGCGTCCATTGTTTGAGAAATATCTGTATTTTTTGTGTTTGTAACAAATGCGGACAGGTGGCACTCAAATTTCTTCGGCAGTATCAATGTGTTGCACACGATGTGCGCAATAAGTTACTCAAGGTGTGCTGTACGTCTTTCCGTGTATGGGTCTCTTGATCGACGGATTATTCAGCGCTTGAAAGCAGAGGTCGCTGCGTGGCATTGCCTGCAGCATGTGAACATTTGTCCCCTGTATGGCGTTGTTCAGTCGGACCACTCTATTGCGATGGTATCGCCGTGGTGCAATAATGGCACAATCATGCAGTACATCCAACGCGAAGACATCCGCGCCGACCGATTGTCATTGGTGAGTGGGACGACGACATAGGGATGGCAAGGACTCACCGGAGGTAGTTGAGGGAAATCGCGTCCGGCGTGAGCCACCTCCACAACATGAAACCAGTTGTCGTGCACGGGGACCTGAAAGGGGTGCGCTTCTCCCCCTTTTTGCCGTAGGCCAACTACATTTCTTTTCTTCTTTCTTCTGTCTTTCTTTGCAGACCAACATTTTGATTAGCGACGGAGGGCATGCGCTCATTACGGATTTCGGATTGTCCAACGTCGTGGAGGAACACTCGCTCACAGACGGGACTCTGCGTACCGCACAGCTAGGCACGTCTTTGCTGGCGGGATCGACGCGTTGGATGGCACCCGAGCTGATATTGTCGCTGGTCGAGGACGACGGTGCGCCATGCCCCATCACGCGCGAGAGTGACGTGTTTTCGTTTGCATGCGTCTGTCTCGAGGTACGACTTTGCTTGTTTTTTTTTGTTCGTTCGGAGAGCTGAACGGTCGACCAGGTGGCGACCAACGAACTGCCGTATCCACACCGGCTCAATGACCGTGCAGTGACGATCGATATTTTGCGCGGTGTGCGACCGTGCCGTGGAGTGCAGCCGATACCAGATATGCGGTTGACGGCGATGCAAAAGGAGGCGTTTTGGGGGGTTTTGGACCGGTGCTGGAACACGATTCCGCCGCTGAGACCAGCAATGACTGAGATGATGGAGATTCTGGGTGGAATGATGGAGGGGAATGTGATCGCCTTGTGAACAGTCGAAAGGGTACAGCAAGTATAATGCAAAAATGTTTGATAGTGAACGCAAAGTACCGTCCAGCTGGCCCTTATGTAACATTCACCGAATTAGTCATTTCCTTCACGAACTGGCTCTAGGCTACTAACTTTGCCCTGCATACTTAAACGAGCGGGACATATGGCGAAGTCAGTGTTGGCTTTATTTTCACGTCTGACTATATTGATGAATTGTGAAAGGTCGAAATTTTGACACCACAAATTTCTTTTTCTTTTTTCTCCGCTCTGAGCGACATGCTCCATATTGTCGTGTTATTTCATATTTGTAGGGCTGACAACTCGTGAAGTGAGCCCGAAGATATCAATATATCAATCATGATGCATGATGTCCGTGTTACCGGCCTTAAGTTTGTTGGCACTGTACGATGTATCTTGATCTGCTACCGAGTGCAAAACAGAATATATGACACGGGCCTCCTCCCTCAGAGCCGTTTCACCATCTCTGTGAGATGGTTTATTATTTCAAGTCCTCCCTCTTCGCCGCACTTTCTTTCGTCCTCATCGTTGGTGCTGTGGCAGTCCCTCACCGCCGAGCCGAGCGTGATGAATACCATGTGGAAGTGGAACAGTGAGCGAGGCCTTGCCCATGTTGCAACGAGGACTAACATTCACCAGGCATCGACAACGTGACTCAACAGCCAAATACAGCAATCATGATGGAGATGAGCATGAGCATATGAATTTTGCCAGGGTACCAAGGTGAGCAAGGTGTTCGGCAAATGTTGTGACAGTGTCGATAACCCGTACTAGTGCCTTCGAGCAGAGTGCAAGTGCTGCCAGTGCAAAAAACGAAGGTTATGAACATATTACCGAGGGAAGCTCGTGCGAAGAAGAGGGCGAGATAACTTGTATTGGTACCCGCTCAGAGGGAGCATGCTCTTCAGACAAGCGTTGGAAAATTCACAAGCCTTGCCATGTGCCAGACGAGATATGCGCAGCTCGACCGAATAAAAAGGCCAAAAGTGGGAATGATTTTCTGGGACCGGAATGCTATAGTGAATCCGTGATTTTTACCCTGTTCGTTGATGCTGGAGTCTCCAGTGGCATCAATCATTCCATGGGCTTTTAAAGTGGCCACCCTGGCTTGGTGTGGACTTGCTGCTGGTCAGCTTTTGTTATCCATACATTTAATTGTCATATTTGTTGTCTGAAGTAATCATCCATCCCTTGTGTTTTTTCTGTCTCAGTGCAAGCATGCTATGGAGCTTCGAAGGGGGGGAGATTAGCAAAATACACTAGCTCTGACCTTCTCTGAGGTTGGTCAAATTCCCCTGAGCCTCTCCTAGTTGTTTTTATGGTACTTAGGTTGGAGATGAGCAAAGATGGCATAAAAAGTCGGAAAAGACCTTTTGCAGACACCTGTTGACATTTATGTAAGTTCATGATCACTTATATTTTCATGTTTCTTTTTTTCTCCTTTGATGTTTAAAGTTTTTTTTTTATGCTTCATCTTTTGATATTTCTGATCCTAAGCTAGTAGTAGGTGCAATCATATCTCCACCCCATAGTATATATTGAAAGTTCGTCCCACGTGATGCGACAATACGCGATGTAGGACACTTGTTATTCTAAACGGCACAACACAGCAACAAAATATATTCGCCCTTAGGTCTTCACAACTTGCAAGATACGGCAGGCTGCCAGTCCACTCGCTCGACCTCAATTAGCAACCTCAGTCTTGCAATCTCACTGAGAAAGTATATGAATGGCACGCACCATCTCCGGCAAAAGTTGATCGATTGACCGCGCACCGAGAGACTCCATGCCGAATTTGATTTCACGTTGCAGGATACGCACCAAATGAATGACACCAGCCTCACCATAAGCCTGCAAAGGTGATTAACCAATACATTCCTATATTCCATCGAAATGCTTCACTCACACTCTGCGCGTAGAGGAATGCTCGACCGAGCCCAACAGCCTTTGCGCCAAGACAGAGGGCCTTGAGTACATCTCGATAGGACATCAATGCACAACTGATGAATCCTAGCCACTTGTTTACCAACCAGTTCCACGACGGATGCCCCCATCGATATACACTTTTCTTCCCTTCAGATCGGAAGAAAAAAATAGAGATGTGCTACATGCCTTCAGTTTTCTCGAACACCATTGGGTGCTCCTTCCGAAGTTTGTAAAGCACTTCCATGGGCGGAAGTGAACTATATTATAAATGTAATTGTGTGCCGTCAATCGAAGTGGTTACATACTAGTCAAGCTGACGACCTGAAACAGTGAGCTTAACGATGAGGCGCATTCCCAGTTTCCATGGACAAAGCTCACCGCCATGGTTTGACAGCACAATGCCATCGCAACCGGCTTCTACAGCAAGGATCGCATCCTTCTATAGTTAGAACTCAGCAACAGTGAGAGATCGACACAAACTCACAGACACGCATTGAATTCCTGTGCTAATTGTCAGTATTGACATTGTGTGCTAAATATACGCAACGATGCCTTTGATAACTATGGGAAGATTCGTGATGCTTCGCATCCACGGTATGGTCTGAAATCCGTATGTAACGTGAGCAAAATTTAATCATCTGGGAAAAACTCGCCCTCTTCCAGGTCATGTCATGATCGCTACTGGCAACCAGACCGCCACCAGTGCCCACCATATTTACATTTACTTCATGATTATCGGGATCTACATGCTTGACTCCCGGATTCTCGAGATCCTCTAGGTAATGTGGGGCACGAAAATCTAATTCCCGATTTCCTAGGAAGAGCGCGTCGACGGTAAGAAAAATTGCTTTATAGCCAAGGGCTTCAACTTCTCGGATGCGTTTGGCAGCGGTGTCATCGTTCCTGTGCTTGTACAATTGAAAGAAAATGGGCTGACTGGGTGAACCTCGAGCAGTAGCAATTTGACCGTAGGAAAATGAAGAGGCGGTGGAAACCATCTGAATGATGCCAGTCCTGTAAGCGCCGCGTGTGAGGTTAATTTCCCCGAGAGGATGGCCTAACTTGGCCGATGCAGAACCACTGATATACACTGGTATGGATATCTTATAGCCAAGCATGGTCGACGAAGTATCACAGCCAGAGACGGGTCTCATAACTCTAGCATTGAAAAAGAAACGACTGAATGCACGAGCGTTCTCCGTGTATGCTGTTTTCATAGCGATCAGAAAGACATCGTCGACATGGCAAATCAAGAAAAGGTAACGTACATATGCAGTCATCTGCACCAGACGCATAAAAAGCTAAAGCTTTGTATGGCAGAAGCTTTTTGGCCACATCCTGTTGAGAACGCTGTCATCAAGCGGGCAAAAAAAAAAACGGATTCTATACCTCCATGTCCTGAGCATTTATTATTCGGCTGAGAGGAGGTCTACTTTCGAGAGCTTTTTCAAC
>JBBPKM010001050.1:0-10504 GCA_038089255.1 Austroboletus rostrupii | reverse complement strand
GTTTTAATGATCAATCAGTGATGACTTGGCGGAGTACTGAGATAGTTGATGAGGCAGTGACAGGAAAGAGTCCAGAAGGTTCGGATATGTCTTGGAATCAAGCAGGGAGCACACTGAGAGTGCCGGAGAAAATTCAGGGGACCAGGAGGAGATCTATGAGGAGGAAGAGATCTGGGTACAGGAGAAGCGGAGACACATCAGGAATGGTTCTGATGGGTCGGAGCAATGTCTGGGAAGGTTCTGGAGCGGTCTAGGAGTGACTGATCAAAAGGAACACATGGCAGGAAGCCATATGTGACAGGTACAAGGAGGAGACATATCTGGAAGGTGCCAGATATGGATCAGGGAGCCTTGAGGCGGCAAGGGAAACCAGGGAAGACTGAGGAGCATCCAGGGGAATGCCTGGAGCGACGAAGGACGATTGTTCTTGATGCCTTTGAAGAGATCAAGAGGTTCTGGTTGGATCCAAGATCAGGAGATGATCTGGAAGTTCTAGTAAAGTCAAGAAAAGCGTGATCTCAATGAAGAGGACACATCAGGATATGCCCAAGGACACACAGAGGTGTTAAGGACTTGTCTGAATGCTTGCAGAAGAGTCAGAGGGTCTAGTGAACATCTGATGGAGATCAGATGTAATCTGGATGGCTTAGCCTTGGATAAAGCTGAAGCGGTCAAGGATGTGGCCAGATGGCCCAGATAACTGTGGATGGAGCCAGAGGGACTTCCAGTAGGCACAGATAAACAGGGAGGATTTCAGGAGTTGGGCCTGAAGTCAGACAAGATACTAGAAGGAGACTCTGATCTAATTGTGAGCCAGATCAGGAAGAAGCAGTCAAGGAGGAGCATTAGAGGAGGCTGATGCGACTAGATACAAGGGAGATCTTTAAGAGCAAGTTCCAGAAGAGATCTAGAGACCTGGGAATGCTTCTAGGAGGTTAGATGAGTGATTAGATGAGGAGATCATGTGGACTCAGTAAAGAGGACATGATCCAAGGAGATCAGGGATGGCCAGATGAATGATCCAAAAGCTCAAGAGACTGGGAGAGCATTCAGAGGATGCTGAATGTGAACCATGAAAGAGTGATCAGATTGTGATCCTGATCCAGGAATAGGAGGAGGCTGGATAGCTTACAAGAAGCAGCTGATAGAGGACATCCAGGGATGACCTGGGAATGGCTTAGAAGAGCCCAGGAGAGGCCTGGAGGATGCCAGGAGCATACAGTGGCAGAGGGATCTCTGATAGAAGAGGAGGAGTTGGCTGATCTAGGAAAAAGTGTAGTAGGGCTACCAAGATAGAGACAAGTTGTAACACATTCCATTCTTATGGATTTCCATACTTATTACTACTTATCATTCATCTCTTCAATTAGTATTCTGCTTCCTTCCTATTAGACTTGGCCAGAGAAGTGCAGTCAGGTTTGGAACTTTAATATAAATGGACACTACCAAAATTACCTTGAACTTTTGATCCTAGTCTAGGATCTTATTTATTGCTTGTTCTTGCTCCACAAAAGCTACACTTCTACCTATCCAGTCAAAGCATAACATATACATTTATATACAGAGTTACCATTATATGGAAGTATATGCCATTCACTTATTACATTCATACTATGACACTAGTATAATCATAGCATAGCCAATTAACAACAGCCCACTTCAACACAACCTTGGAGAAATTCAGAAAGCTAACTAATGCCCACAATTTGTCAAATTCTCAATAAGAATGATCTGAACTTGTGAGAATACTAGTAAGCACAAATACACTAACTATATATACTACTACACTATAAGTCCATGATAACTGCTTGTTATTTAATATATTTAAATATATATAGTAGCTATTACACTTCATCCTGGGTAGAATGGAATGCAACCCTATACAGACTTGATCTCCAAGGCAATTCAAGTAGAGACTGAATATCCCATCAGCATACATGCATAAATGGGATCTGAAGATGAAGGAATAGAGTTCAATGAAGAACTCATCAAGTATGCATGCTATATGGCTATGCTAGAAGGACCAGATTACAAGAGGTGTTGGAGACATCCTCAGGAAGCAAGATATCAGAGGCTGAAGGTCAGGCCTTAGTTAATGGATCAAGGGGAATTGGATGGGGATCCATTAGAGCAAGAGTAGGGTAGGGATAATCAAGCTAAGATACATAATTGGGTATCTAGGGTTTATATACTAGGAAGAGATCCAAGAAAGGATATGTCCAGATAAAGAAGTGAGTCAGAGAGAAGTCAGAGATGACAGGCTGCTTTTCAGATCTTTTCTGGACTGTTGATTGAGTGACTTTTCTGAGAAGCCCACAAAGCAGGAAAAAGCAGGAAAAGGAGCAAAAAAGGTTCAAAAGTAATATGCTATTTTGCTGATGAATGGGCTTGGAATAAGGTTGATATGGTCATCTTCAAGATCACAGTGGAAGATGAAATTTTGGGCTTTGAAATTCTTAGCCAGACAGCGCAGCTGTCAAGGCTAAGAACTTCTGAGACATCTAGCCAATATAGCCAAGTTATGCCAGCATATTATTAACAAATCCTAGAGCAATACCCAGCACCAAACTCGGTCTTATATTTTCCATGACTTTTACTTGTCTATTTAGAGTTACATTGCCCTTATTACTCTTAGCCTTTATTTTCGGCATCTTCGTGTCGGAGTTGGTGGTGATGAAGCGAGTGCTTCTCCGCCTCTTCGCATATTCCATGTTTTCTCTTTCCTCAGTCGTTTCCTCATCTCCTGGGCAGCGGCTGAGGTGAGCTCCACTTTAGTTAATTTACTTTACTTGTACTTAGCAAAAGTACTATAGTGGGCGTCTACTGCCCTTTTACTTAGCTTTTAACAGGTACTAATAAAGGAGATTCATATCCGCATTCAGGCAATAAATCTGCCGGGCTCGTTGCAAAAGTTTGATCGGAACCTGTGGCCTGATCAGGGTATGACTCAGTGCGGGAGTTGACCACTCATAGCACGCGCTACTTTTGGTACCATCAGTGATCCGTCCGTGACGACCTTCGCAGTGTTCTTGCTTCCCTTATCAGCCCCCCAGGATGGGCCCCGCTGCATGATTTCTCCCCCAACAATGTTTCAGGCAACATTTTTCATATACATAGCTGCTGCTCTGGTCGTATCCCTTGCTGTTCAGGTTCCGTTGAGTTCCACTCAACATTGGCAAAACGATCATCACCCAAATGCTCTTGGTGGCGACGAGCTCACCGGATGGGGCTTGGACAAAACGCCGAACCCAAATGCTACCTATCACCTTCTATTTGAGACAGTGCACTCGTTGCTTCAGGTATGGCCAAATTTGCGAATGAGAAATGGTAAGCAACCAGCTTGTTTTGCCTTCTTTTCATAGATATTTTTCGCCAGGTCATACAATCGTACCGGGCACCGTTCCCACAGGAACACTTCTATATCACGGAAGGACGGATAAAAATATACCAAAGGGACCAGAATGGACTGCCATGGACCCTGAGCACTCGTCTCTCTTTTGCCGTGACTTATCCAATTCAAGCCATAATCCGGGGTGTTGGTTTCTCACTCTCGTGACGACTCGGCCTCTCAAGGTAGTTTACTTTGATGGCAACAGCGCGTCGAAGGTTGCGGATGGTCCATTTGATACGCAAGAGCTAATTGCGTGGGGTAAACCAGGTGGTGATTTGTTCGAGGACGAAATGAGGAGGGCTGAAGATCTCTGCAAATGGGGGGGAAATTTTGGTCTAGACGGCGTTGTGAGGTTGGCATTCGTATTTCTCATTGCTGAACCGGATTTACTCGATATGTTGCACAGGATGCAAGCCAATTTGTGAGCCATCGTTGATTCGGATGTCAATCAACTTTCCTTACTCTGCTTTAGTGAAATTATACTTTGCGATTTCACATCAGGTGTCAGCGTCGTTTCATTCACGAACTTGGCTAATGGGTGGACCAATAAATCCATCATGCGTGAGTTTCTAATATATTGATTCTGAGAAATAACCTAAAGGCAGCTCTGGACAGCAATACACATCCAATTTGAGCTAATACATGCCGGAACCTGGCATTATCACTTCCCTGGTGAGATGCGCATCCAACTGGATCTCCCTGGTTTAGTCTCATTCTACGACATCGAACTCGCACCTTCACTGGTTCCTATCCGAGCCGGAAAGGAGAGATGGGATCATCGAGCAGCGAACATATCTACCGAAGACTTGGCGGCAATAAAGTCGAGATTGGAGGCCAATTTGATCAGACCTGACAGCGCGTCAAGCGGCATCGACTGGAAAACGCTCATTCACGTTATTGTTGACCGATTTGCGGAGCGGCTCGAACTGATGCACTATCTACTACAGTCTTCCGTGACGAACCCAGATGACATCCTAGATTTCTCCAAGAAAGCGCAAAGTCAACTTCGAATAATGCTGACACCTTATATGCTTTTGTCGGCTACGCCAACCGGACCACCAGACGACCTTGACTGGGCAAATCCAATATACAAACTCTGTGCTACGACGCATACACAGTCGATGGAGTCTCGATATGAGGCCATGACAGGTTCAGAGAAACTGCTTCTTGGTGCCGTACGAGGGACGAGTCGAGAGATCTGTCGGGTAGTGACGAAAATGTGGGCCGCCGGAGTACGCACAGGGATTGATCCCTTGTTGAGCTCAAAAGAGTCCCTGGATGTGGATGAAGTGGCTCGCCTTAGGGATCGCTGGGCGGAGGAATTGGATCACTTGATGGAATGGCTTGACTGGCATGTGTGGGTCAAGTGCAGCCCTGGATGTGGTACCGAAGCAAGTGTTGTGGTATTTTCAAAAATTTTCGTACAGACACTGACAAATGGGGGAACAGGAGATGTGTTACTTGCCAACGTGGCCTGTTGGATTCCCTTGGTTGGGAAAGTTTCCGAGTCCTGCTTCGGTGCCGCCAAAGGATGACGCACTAGCAGAGAGGCAGTTTAGAGTCGAGCTGCGGGCGACGGCTGTGAAAAGATTGGCAGATGAAGTGACGAGTGCCATCGAACCTGAGCCAGACGAATGGATCCGACCACAACCCAAGTGCGTCAGACGGATTGCACCCTACACCTTTTGATTGCCGATGAATGAGTCCGCGGGCTTTGTTTACGCTGAATCCTCTGCAAAGTACATACAAGCGTTTTCCCTGATCGGACATGAGCGAGTAGTACGAGTGTTATGTACATGATTAGGCGGAAGTCAGTACTGTGGGCCTCAGTGGCTGTTTGAGAAGAACTGCAGACTGCCACGACGACGGCCCACTCGAAAATTCCCGTGCCCATCTGACTTTCCAGTGGCGTGGCGCGCCCTCCACCGCAACAACGAAGATTGTATGAGCAACCGGGCGAGCTAAAGGGTAATCCAGGGTACGGCAACGATAGTGGCAGCGCGGGCAGCAGTCGAATAGTGGGAAGCTAGAGGAAAGCGTCTCCTCGTTTTCCTGCACGCGGATGCAGCACGACTTCCCCTCCTGCTCCGCCCGTATGCGCAATAAACCACTAACTTTCGCTCACAAAACCGCTTCCCCCGGACGATGGTTTCAACGTGCTTCTTACTTCACCAACCACCTGCACGCTGACGTCCGACTCGTCTTTTGCCACGCACAAACTTATGGCGTCAGCCTCAAACTATCCGCCGCTCATCATTATCAAACCGACGGGGTCAGCGAACGCACAATGTCTACGCTACTTCGTCAACCGTCATTAGAAGGGCTGGGTACAGGCACTCGCCTCCGGTTCAACCTCATGAACACCGTCAATGAGAGCTCAAGTTGCACGCCCTTCCACTAGACGCGTCAACGTTCCTTTCCGAACTCCAAGTAACGGTGGAAGATGCATAAGAAGACATCTTCATCGCGAAAACCTCTCAACCTATCAAAGCGAATGTCCGCCGTACTCTTGAGCCACGATACTCTGTCGGTGGCAAGGTTCTCATTGTAACATGACATCACTGCTGCGATTACTTACAAAAAGATGACCATCGCGTGGCAAAACTCATGCCACGGTACGACGGCCCCTGCACCAAAACCCTCACCCGCGCGGATCCAACCACTTCAACCTACAAGCTCGACTCGACCCCCACCACTCGTGCTCATCCCACTTCCATGTCAGCCGGTTACGAACCTTCGTACCAAAAAATCGGGAGCTTTTTCCTTCACGTTCACTACTGAACCTCGAACCCGTCGTAACCCCTGACGGTATCGAAGAAGCTTTTATCGATCTGATCGTTGACGAGCCCAGGGTTGGCAGAGGTAAGTAATACCCTGTCTGCTGAGGTGGCTACAGCCCTGCCGACGACGAATGGCTCAGGCACAGGCAACTGAAAGACTGAAGCCTTGCACCATTGGGAAACACAACCTCGTTTTTCATAGAGTGGGAGGGTGTAACGCCCGCTCCTGTTTCTTCTGTCTCCGTTCCCCGTTCCGCATTCCTTGGTGCTCTATTTTCTTTCTGTGCTTCTCCTGTATTCGCTACTTCGTCCCTATCGACTACCTTTCTTCCCTGCTGAACGGCACGCGTTTACCATGTCTGTCCCTTTGAGTATTCACCTTGCGGTTGTTCCAATCAGTTGGCGCACATACTCAATGTGTGTAGGTCGAGATGAACTTCGGACACGTCTGATGTGCGAGGTGTAGCGTAGTCGGAGATGACCACCTCGGGCGCCACTTCTCGGGAGCAATGGTAGAGCCTCTGCGCCTAGATAACCAAGCGGGTTTCCTGTGGCCCTCATTGGCTTCATTTCTCCTCATCCCAACATCCGCTCCGGAAATACCTTCGTTTAGGATGGTGCAATATTCGCACACCTATTCCTGTGTTTTTTCTAGACTAATTTTCCTTTTCTGTAATAATTTATCTGTACGACTGCGCCTCACGAGGGCCTCCGCGCCTAGATAATCCAGTGGAATGAGGTCGAAAAGGTCCTGCCAAGGGTGGGAGATTCCGATGATCGGCGAAGAAAGATAGGTACTTCGGAGTCTTCGTGGCGGAGTGACGGAAAAATCCTTCCCCGCGCCACACGGTGCGTGACCAAGACAAGAAGTCATCTACAGCAAATGCAAGGGATAATCAATAAGAAATCAGATTTGAATGCCTATTAGCCCCTCATATGCCAGTGATGTCGAAATACTCACCAGCTCGGTGTAGTTATCCATGTAAACATCTTGGCAAGAAAACTTCCCAACAGGGTGAACACTCTTGTCCATCGAAATCCGGTGATGCGATGCGACACGCTATTCTCGAGCATAGCTTCAATGGACATTCTAGATTTCACTAGTGTCTTGTTGAGTTCGGGCCCATACGGGCCATCGTTCACGAGTGGCGGTATGCATGTATAGCCGACTGGCATGTCCCCACGAATCATTGACCTGACGTGTGTTTTCCCCTTCGACTCCCACCATTCTTCGTCAGAATTTTGCATGTCAAAGTCAGTCACGATGACGGCGACCGGAGATTTCCCCCTGGAAATTTCTTTTTCCATAAACTTCGACTGTTTCGATTCCTCTGAGCTGATTTCCCCGAACTTCATGCATAATACAAGCAAGTCAACGCCACTTGTCTTGTGTATTGTCTGAAAGGTATCATCCAAAGCGTGCGTGCTTGCTTTGGGAAGATCCTTCCCTTCGTAGCCCTCCAGAAGATCCCAGATGAGAAATTGCTGCAAACCCGTATTCACCCTGTGGGTAGAACGTTCTTCACTTGGGTTGATCTCGACCACAGGATGAGCAATGATATTGATAATGGAACTCTTCTCTTTACCCATCCGCCCGAAGAAGACAACATTGTATGGGCGATATGGCGTCTTGAACTTCTCTACCAACACTGAAGCCGTAGATTTGTCCACCCCACAGCGGTTGATCAGATCATAAAGTGCATTTGTATGAGACGAGAGATCATGGCGCAGGGAAACTGGGGAAAAGGCCATAGCATACATTTGGAAGAGCTTTTCTAGCGAGCGCTTGGACTGACCACCATCAAGCCCAAGTGTGCTGACGATGGTATAGGGAATAGATTCCACGGGTATGCCGGTTTGGTTGGCTATGTCCCGTTTATTGCGTCCCCACCATCCATCGTCAGGCGAGTCGAGGTGGGTGACGACAAAGGCAACGGGGGCGTGACCATCGAAGAGGAAATTGATTAGTTGGTAAAGATGGCCAAGTGAGGGAGATATAGTGCCCTTGTCCGCGCAGAGAAGGATCAAGCTAACACCATCAAAGAGATTTCGCAAGACACTAATCGCGTGCTCAAAAGGCAAAAAATGACCAGTAGGAACACTTTGGGGAAGAAAGAATCCCATCGTATCCCATAACCGGAATTGCCTTTCATTGATGGAAACCTGGTACGATCTAGGTCGCACTGTACAAGGACCCACGTCCGCGTACGTCGGTGCCACTGGCTCCCCAGCAAGGAGATTGATAATCGAGCTTTTTCCAGACCCGAGTGCACCTAATAGCACGACGTTCATTTCAGATACACGGCTGTAATCGATAGTCAGGGGCTGGAAAGGAAATCAAATGCAAACCAGCTTACATGGGTCGCAAGGATTCCTCCAGATTATCTGTGCAGAATTTTAGTACCTCCTGGGCTGATGGTCGATTTTGCGGGTCCCGCAGGGACCAACATGTCCCAAGGAAGTTCCAGACACCATCAGAAATATTAACTGGCCATCCGGGACGTTGCGGATTCTGGAATTGTTTCAGCCTTTTTTCAGACTCCCCTCTATCTTCCCACGGGTATTTTCCTGAAAAAATCTGTCTGTTCAATCAGAAATTGAGGGTGGAAGTTTTTTTTTTTTAAAATCGTACAAAGAGGATGACACAGCCAAGGGAGTAAATATCGCTTGAAAACATTACTCCGTGCTTGCTGCTTGGGTATAAGTCCGGATATTGTAATTCCGGTGCTGCCCACATTCCTCTGCTGGAACGAATGGGATCTATCCAGAGATACGACAATTGGTCCTCTAATGGAGAGAAAGAGGGTGACAATCCAAAGTCGGTCAGGCACGGGTTGTACCCATCATCAATCAAAATGTTTCCCTATAGATTGTAGTAAATGTAACGGGTCTGTATTCCAATTTGACGATACAAACGCACAGGATGGAAGTCTCCGTGGACAACGCCCTGTGAGTGTACTGCATGGGTCGCTTGTCAATGAACACGATAAAGATGATTCAGGGGACACACGATATTCCAACCCAGCAACTGATCCTTTGATCTGTAAAGCTAGTTTGTTCTTTGCGAATGGGGATCAGATTGTTCATACTCACGAGTTGCACACGGTCTGTAACTGAGAGATTGGTATTATTTTGTTTGATATGATCGAACAGCGTCCCATTTCTCATCCACATGGAGACCAGACAAGGATAGTCGGAACCGAATTTCTTGTCATGTGAAATACCCAGAAATTGAACAATGTTGGGGTGCTTTAGATTCCTCCAAGACCGAAATTCGTGATCCACTTTCTAAAAGCACAAAGGGTGTGAAGAAATGCTAAAATTATACTAAGTACCATCCACTCACTCGGAGAAACTCATCTTTTGTAGCTGAATCAAAACCAGGAGGAAATGTTAGCGCCCTGACAGCAGTCTCCTGAGGGGTGTACGTTAAACATGGATGAATGTCCATGTGAAAACATACTGCAGCCCTGCCAGTAGCTAGTTCATTCTGGCAAAAGTACACGACGCTGTAAGAGCCAGTTGCTGCAATGCGCACTAATTTAAGCATGCCGGTGAGATCTTGCGGGGAATACGATGCGAGTGATAGAGACATTGATGCATAAGATGGGTGTAGAGAGGTGCTTCAGTATACATCTCAATGCGAGGCTATTTAGAACCTTCTACAGGATCTGGACCAGTGTCCGATACGCGCATGCTGTAGGGCGGTTGTAGAACTTCGGAACCACAAGGCACAGGAGAAGTTCTAATAATGCATAACTTCCTCGCCATGTATGGAAAGCAAGACGTTTGCGGTTCATTCTTCTGCCGGAATTTTCTGATTTTGTTCCTGTTCACCTAGTAGGAGTCTATGGAATGCCGGAACATCGTGCCCAATGAAAAGTCGATATCCGGAGATAGCGGCACAGCCAGTCGATACGGCGGTTTTGATGTATCATTCCGCGCTAACTAGCACAAAAAGGGGGTACATCATTCCCGCTAATCTGTACAGCGTGCTAATACATTACAATTATGTATCACTTCGATTTGGACTACCAGTTCCTGTGTATTTTGATATATTACTAGATAAAAATAGCAAGCTGATACATAAGTGAAAAAAGTTTTGTTTCGTGCGTGATGGGGGCGTGGGAACCTAATGAGGCAAGCAACAGAGGAGACGCGGAGCGGGAGGAAAACGACTGAAGAGACTTAAGTAGTGACGGTATTGGTACAATATATTTTTATTATTATACTGCCACGACATCCCTTAATATATGATATCAACTCAGTACAGTACTAGCGAGGGAGCATGCATCCGATTACTATATTCGGATTGTTTGTTACAATGGTTTGA
>JBBPKM010001049.1:0-10512 GCA_038089255.1 Austroboletus rostrupii | reverse complement strand
AAAATGCGGTCTGCGGCCACCTTCGGGGTAGGAGCGCCTCTCGTAAGGTCAACGATTTCATCGTCGGATAGTGTAGAGGAGATGCCATCTGAGACCACAACCATGGACGCCCAATCGCGACCTGGGTAAAAGATGCAGTCAAGTTGTGAAAGTCGTGTACTACGTACCTTCCAACAGCTTTGTGCGTACTTCGGGTTCGGGTGTGACACCAAAAGGCTTAAATTTGAGGTCTCCCAAACTAACGGTATCAGCAAACCTTTCCACGACGTGGCCACAAACTCACGCTCTTGTATTTGCCAGTGCACCCATCCATCTACAACAGAATGTGAGTAGTTACGCGAACGTAGGAGCACAGATACGGACCGGGACTCGCCGAAGGAGTCAGTGATCAGTGCAGAGCCCATCATGCGTCGTAGTCGAGTAGCTTCCACACGTGAGTCTGGATGATGGTTTTCGGTCATGGGAGTCACGAAACCACCCTTCCTGGGACACAACAAGACTCGAGCATCACTGGAGAGCTAGTCAAGCCAAGCGGCCAACAATATACTCCCATCTTACCCGCAGTGCGCCACCGTAAGTGCAAGCTTCTGTGAGGAAAAAAAAGGACGAGAGGGGTGATCCAGAGAGTGGAGTATGGCCACTGAGGCTGTCGCTCCGCATGTTTTGGCTTCACTTTCTATGGAAAGAAGCCTGTCTATAATACGGTCAGCCAAGGTTAACATAGACAGCGCATGTACTCTTACCGACTTCGAAAAATGCTTGGGTCGCACGAGCCTCCAAATCAAGAGGCTGAGTGTCTTGAGTATTGTGAATCCATGGTGCGAGGGCCCCGCCTCTGAACCTTTTAAAATAACCACCAAGATCCTTGATCCAGAGAAACAACTCGGGAATGTGTGATTTGTCAACAGACTCAAATAGACCATGCAACTCTTGACGTAGATATTGAGAGACAGTTGAACCACCATGTCTAGTGTACTAAGTAACATGTGACCGAAATGTGCTGAATCGACACACCCGTCATAAAGACCTACGAATACGACCTGGCGTGCAATGGGATCTTGGGTATTTTCAAGTTTCCAGTCAATGCCGAGAGCCTTTTTGATGCTCAGGCGAAGACCTTCAGGGTCTAAGGAGAGGGCGGCAATTGTATGATAATCTTCTTGGTGACTAGACGAGGCCTCAAGCGACAGGAAAGGTTGGCGTGCAAGGAGCTTACTTACCCTCTATCACCCCTCGACGTTGCGATGCCAATGACCTTCGGCGAATGTAATGGGATGCGCCCCATGCCGCCTATTCGCCACGAAAAATGAGGAAAAGGCAGGATTTGCGGGACGAATGAACTGACCGGGAGTAGAAAAACGGATGTAATCATGATAGCGGCGGCGGTGGGATTGAGGTGGAGAGAGCCTCGAGGACTTGGATGACCGGAAGAGTAGAGAAGGCATTCGTTGTGTGCATGGACACTTCTGGCAACATTGCCTCGCCAGTGCTAGTGAGCGTTGAGTGGGACGGTTCGTTCGCCTCGAGGGCGCGGGTATTCCTGTGAGGGCTGTTGGCGGGAAGATCCGTTTGGAGGCCTCGACGGCATCCACATCCAGCGTACCCTCCGCGAGGGACCTGCACTCATTTATCCTATTAGTAGATAAGTTACTTATGGGCCTGAGCCAGTCGACACCAAAGATCACCTCCCAGGACCGGGCAATCCTCGAGTGCGTCGCTTTCCAGTAGCCGCGCAGCTCAACACACTTAATTGTCCTTCAGCCTCAAACTACAGCGCGACAAACTGAAGCAGTACCAGAAAAAGGTGTGCTCGAGTGCCCACATTGCCACGTCTGTGCAGACACCATGTTATAGATCCAAGTCATCCTCGACCGTGAATTCCAGATTGCCAAGTCCCATCTTACTGTCGGTGACAAGGACCGCGCAGTCATCGCTCTCAGAAGGAGGAAGTACCAGCAAAGCCTTCTTCTCAAGACAGATGATCAGCTCGCAGCTTTGGAGCAGCTAGTCGGTCTATCGCATTTGTACAGATATGCGTCGTAACATCATGACACCACTTCACAGGTCTCTACAATCGAATTCTCGCTAGTGGAAGTGTCGATTCTGCATGGCTTGAAACAAGGCAACGAAGTGCTGAAGGAGATCCATCGTGAAATGAGCCTAGAAAGTGTCGAAAGATTGATGGAAGAGACCCACGAAGCCAGGGAGTTTCAGCGGGTGCGTCCCTTTGGCTCAGCGGGTTATTCCATATCTCACCGTACCTTTACAGGAGATTGGCAACTTACTAGCAAACCAGCTGACCCTAGATGAGGAGGATGCCGTTCAGGCCGAGTTGCTTGAGCTTCAGGTCGCAAGCGTGGGTTTTATCATTCTGATTAGCTGGCTGCATCACATTCAGAACTCCAGACGGTGCCCTCGTCCCAACAAGTATTGCCGTCGCCACCAAAAGAGCAACCCGTTTCCGAAGCAGAAGAAGGTAATGGATGCTTGGTTTGTTCCCCCACCGCATGCTAAGTATTTTGTGCAGGACCCATCCCGCAGGTGCAAACCCAGAATGCGGGGCGAGTTGCAGTGGCAAGTTGATAGAGTCAAGTATATTACAGACAGTGTTCGTACCCTCCGGATCATTGTAAAGTAAGCAATAGAGTTCAAGGTGTTGGGCACCGTACCCAAATCACCAGCCCTCAAAGTTGCCAAAGCCCAATCTTTTCTTCTTTTTAGACTGCTCCATCAGCGGATCGTCGGTCATGCTTTCCAGCTCGACAGGTCTTTTGTTGCCAAGGTATTTACCGACGCCAGCGCTTCCTGTGCTGCCTAAGGACGTGTCGTTTGCGCCTACCTTGACTCCAAACCAGTTAGTGTCATCACTCGCTGTTTTCTGAGCAGCCTTGGGCGCTTCGCTAGCCTCTGCTCGTCGAGCAAGTTTTTTTGCAAGGCGTGTTTTGTAGGTTTCAAAGGGGTCTTGGTGACTAGATAGCTGTAACTGGACAAGTAGGAAAGAAATAAAGTGTCAAACGCACATGATGACCCTTGTTATTCGAACCGGCCTCGCTGGCCGCTCGGTCCCCTCTTTCCGTGGCACCTTCTCCAAAGTATTTAAAACATCTTCACCCCCTACAAGTTTTCCGAAAACAGTATGCTTGTTGTCAAGATGCGGGGTTTCTCTAAACGTTATGTACCACTGGGACCTTGTCCTGAGTGTTAGTATCCATCGAACACTCATTGAACGAAGAGTACCCGTTTGTTCCAGCACCCTTATTTGCCATTGCGACGACCCCTCGACTGTCATGCTTGGCAGCACCTTTCAAATCATATTCATCACGGAACGGTGTACCCCAATGAGACTGTCCTCCCGCCCCAGTTCCAGTTGGGTCCCCAGTTTGCACCTAGAGGAAAGTTGATTGATGAAGGGAACGAAGAAACAACAGGTCACTTTACCATAAATCCGGGAATTAACCGGTGAAAGAGACAATTGTCGTATTTGCCCGCCCTTGCGAGCATTAGAAAATTATAACACGTTTTTGGAGCCTATCGACGTTGAGTGCAACCAGCGTACACAAGTGAGATTTTCCGAACCTTTTCGCAGTATAGCTCCAAGTTGAGGGAACCACCAAGACTTGTGATGACTTGAACATAAGCTCGGCGTTTGCCTACATCCTTTTCTTTTCCCTTACCCTTTGGAGGATTTGATATGTCTTCGAACATGAGCTCTTCCTCATCCCAAAGCAACTTGGATGACTGTGTCTGAGGATCCACAGAAGTTGACGTTAGCGAGGCGCCAGGTGCACCGGTGGAGTATGGAGAGATATTCCCTGGGAAAAAATTAAAAAGTGTAAGTAAGAAAAGTATCGGTACACACATGGTTCAA
This sequence comes from Austroboletus rostrupii, assembly GCA_038089255.1. Taxonomy (NCBI): domain Eukaryota; kingdom Fungi; phylum Basidiomycota; class Agaricomycetes; order Boletales; family Boletaceae; genus Austroboletus; species Austroboletus rostrupii. Next base: position 6,644 of record JBBPKM010001049.1, on the reverse strand, counting down.
CTTTTTTAGTCCGTAAAACGGCTTTCGGAATGGCATTTTTGACCTTGTCTTCGTTCTTTGCAGCGACAGCCGCAGCAGCGGCCCCAGTGAGAACAGACTCAGGAAGGAGTCCGTGAGGGTTCTGAAGGGTTATTACGTCGTCACTGATATTCTAAGTTAGCATTGATAAGCAAAGTGAATGCTGTGGGCAAACCTTTTGAACGCTTTGTCCTCCAGAAGGTCCTTACCACCCTTTATGCTTTCAGCAAGAAAAACGTTGCCAGTAGTCGCAATTGCAACGATATGGGAATGCTCAGAGAAAGGCTTGAATGAGATAGGGTCGTGGATTTCTCCGGATGGTTTTCGTGAATAATTGAGTTTAATGAGGTCGTTTGGAGAGAGGACTTCTTTAGTTATCGGATTGGAATTGTCATGCTGCCTAGAAATAATATCCGGGTATGAGAAGAAGCGGTGGCATGAAGAGGTAAAAACTGGCCTTAGCCAAGGAACGATGTTCACGAGGTCAAAGACAAAGCCGGTCCCATCGCGGTTGCGTGCGCAGACTGGGTTTTCAAACGGCTGGAAAGAGAGAGCGCAACAGTCAAAGGGCGTCTGTGCCCGTGGATGTGGGACCTGTTGTTTGCTGTGGAATTGCGGTCACTCAAGAGACATGAGTAATAAGCGCTACACATACGCTTTGTAGCCTGACGAGGAGGCCGTGTGCTGACCGAGGTCGCCAGCGTGCTCGGCATGGGTAATGTATAGCTTGTTTGAGTTTCCGTGACCCATTGTTGTTGACGTTGAGAAACAAGACTCGGCTCAGCTCAGCACCGCGTCGATGTTTTGCAGATCAATCCGGAACGTCCATTTCCTCGACTTCTATGCATTTAGATACAGAGCAGCCAGCCATCGCGCTCGTGTCCTTCGTTTACCGACAGCCGACCACGGCCTCGCCTTGTCGGACCGCAGAGAAAGCATCCCAGACTCCGATATATTGTTCTTCAACCAGCGTCTCGTGGAGCTTCGACAGGCTCTGTCAGCGCGAGACATACGACGCGTCCGCGAGCAATGGACCCGCTTGCAGGACAAGGGTCTCCTTCCGCTATTTGGACCACAGTTGCGCAGGTGCTCAGAGTCGTTGGCGACACTCTGTCCAAAGACAACACAAGATTGGGATCCCAATGACCGCGCAGCCATCGAAGAAATTGCGTTTCATGCCGCAACCAAGGGAGCTCCCGATGCGTTGGTTGCCTGCATGGCCGCCCATCTGCGTAGCGGCGATCATTTGGCCACTCTAAACATGTACGAGCGGTTCCTTCAGGCTATCGAAGAAAAACCCCTATCCCCGGATGTTATTGTTCCAGAAGAGGATCGCGATGTTGACGAGCTGGCGATTGACCTGCCAACTTATTCGCACCCGCACTCCCTGCACCCACCCTCTATCCTTCTCGCCGTTATCGTTGCTCATGCCATTGGAGATTCCTTCCATAATGCTCTACGCGCTTACCTACGATGTCCTATTCCGATTTCTCCCCGGCTCGTCAGGGAATTCCTTTCCACCTTTCACGACAGAACGTTGGCAAGTAAGGTGGAGGAATATGTGCGCAGGTTACGCGTCGCAAGATATATCTCAGAACCACGCTTCATCACAGCATATACTTCCGTACTCGCTGCCTCTCGCGACACGCAGGGTCTCAAAAAGCTTTATAAATCCATCATCAACGGTATTCGCGGTTCTGAACCATATATTGCACCAAGCGAGACCTATGTCACACCGCAGACACCCATAGCGTTGAACGAAGTCAATTGGGCGACGCTGTTGACGGCTTTCCTCCAGTGTAATTGTAAAGACCTCGCCATGACTCTTTGGGACGATATGCTACGATTACAAGTCCTTCCAACTGTCGTTACCTGGACTGCTGTGCTTGTTGGGTATGAGCGCATGGGAGACGCTGGCGATGCGGAAAAGACATGGAAAACGATGATTTCTTCGGGTATAGAGCCGACGACGCCGACATTCCGTGCTCTTATATCCGCACTTTTTAATGCTCGGAGACCAGAAGACGCGATGGATTATTATGCACTGTTCCAAAAACAACTTGCTACTGGGTTGTCGCCAGTACAAAAGGATGCTTTGACGCTCCACAACACTGTGCTACATGGACTGCTCAAAAATCGTCGGGAAAAGGAAGCGCACGCATTATTCGAGAGGTTGCAGAAGGAAGGACCTAAGCCGGACGTGGTGTCATTCAACAGCCTGCTCAACTACCATGGTCGAAGAGGCGAATTCCGCACGGTTTCTCGTATGCTAGATTGTATGCGGGAGGATGGTGTAGATGGCGATGTCTACACCTTCTCGACGGTGCTCTCTGCACTACTCAAGGTGGGCCGGACAGACGCTACAGATGCCATTTTGAGCCTCATGCGAAGACAAAACGTCGAACCTAACGTGGCCTTTTTCACGTCGATCATCAATCACCAAATGGAGGAGGGTACGGAACAAGGTCTGCGAGCAGCAATGGAGCTTCTGCAGAAGATGGAAGAAGACCCACAGGCACAGCCCAACGAAGTGACATACACGGGCATCTTGACAAGCTTGCACCGGCACGAGTGGCGAGACTTGGCGTTGGTGCAGCGGTGCAAACAGCACGTGCTGGAGGGAATGAAAAGGCGAAATATTAGGCACAATCGGGCCGGATATCATGTGCTGATTAAGGCCTGCCTGGAGAACCCAGGAGGGGAGGGCGTGCGGGATGCACTCGAGTATTACAGGAAGATGGTGCAAGAGAGGAATTCAATTGGGCCAGACACATGGTATATCCTGCTACGCGGGCTGATCGCGCGGGAGGCGTGGGCGGAGGCGGAGGTGGTGGTCGGGGAGATGACGCGGGGCCGGACTGTGTACGGGGGACTGGCGCAGCTGGTAGAAAGGGTGAGAACACGGAAGGGCTGGAAGACGGGAGAGGAACCTCGGGCGTATTTCTGAGTATTAGGGCTTGCCGCCAAAGAAAAAGGACATTCCGAGACCGAGACGTAGATAGCGGGCGTACACTGGGACAAGGGTGAGCACTGGGGACGGCGACGAGGAGAAACGCACGCCAGTGGCTGGTCCTGCGGCCGAGGAGCTTGCCCAGCCAGGGCAGGAGGAGGACGAGGGCGAGCTGCTGGAGCTCCTCGACACTCTCCTGCCACTCCTGCTGGGCGAGTCTGTAGTCGTCGTCGTCGTCGGACACGGTGTCGACGGAGCTGATGGAGCGGGGCATTTGTGGAGCGATGCCAGTGGCGTGGGTCGTGATGAGGCAGGGGAGGGGTAATAGATGTCGTTTTGCACTTGTTTCCGGACCATTACCATCATCCCATGAAACCATGCCAGAATCTGCTCCACCCCCCTCCCGGTCAAGGCTCGTTGGCCAGCCGCTGCTCTACGCCATCTCCATCTTCGCCAGTCTCGGCGTATTTCTCGTGTGTACCCTTCAGCTCTCCCCGCATTCCCCCGCTCACGACCCCCATTAGTTTGGTTACGACCAAGGGCAAGTATTCAGCATAATCCTCGTTTCGCCACTCACACCCCTCCAGCGTCATGTCTGGCATCATCACCGGTCCTTACTTCAAACAGTATTTTAACTCCCCAGGTCCTCTAGAAATTGGAACCATGGTCGCCGTCCTGGAGCTCGGTGCTTTGGGTGCGTCCGCCTCTCTCTCCTCTTCCCCTCTTGACCCTCCTCCAAGCCACATCCATCGCCGCCGGCCGCGTGGGCGATAGCATCGGTCGAAAGGGGACGCTGTTTTTTGGCGCTCTCGTTTTCACCATCGGGGGGGCCGTGCAAACTTTCACCACAGGCTTTTATGTAATGATCGTTGGCAGAGTCATCAGTGGTTTCGGCGTTGGCTTATTATCGTAAGTGACTTTACACCGCTTTCTATTTCGTTCTTATCTTTCGTAATTCCTAGCACCATCGTTCCGATATACCAGAGTGAAATATCTCCTCCAGATCATGCAAGTATACCTCCTTTTCTGTTTTACTCCTCAGTGAATTTCCGTTCAGAGAGGTGCTCTTGCTTGTATGGAGTTCACGGGCAACATTGCCGGCTATGCTACTTCAGTCGTAAGCTTACCTTTTTCACGCTCTCTATGATGATCTCATTGCTTCCAGTGGACAGACTATTTTTGCTCGTTCCTTGATTCTCACCTTTCTTGGCGGATACCCCTTTTTATTCAATGTGTTATCGGTGGTATCCTCACTGTTGGTAGCCTCGTCATGCCAGAAAGCCCGCGGTATGAAATCACCTTTACCTTTATGTTTCCCGCTTATATCCTTTTTATTTTCAGCTGGCTGATTGATACCGATCAAGATGATGCTGGAATGCGCGTCATCGTCGACCTGCACGGCGGCGATCCAAATAATATGCTTGCGCAAGCAGAGTTCCAGGAAATCAAAGGAAAGGTGGTCTCTGAGGTGAGTGTGCCGATAATTGTACTGCTTCCGTTCCAACTCAACTCCTCAGCGTGAACTTGGCGAAGGCCGCTCGTACACGATCATGTGGCGGAAATACAAACGTCGTGTCTTACTCGCAATGTCGTCCCAAGCTTTCGCTCAACTGGTATGTTCATCCAGCCATTAACTGATGTGGTTGATAACCTCATCATTTCCAAGAACGGGATAAATGGTACGTTTTCGTAATCTCGCGTCTTTTGCCACCTTCTGAGAAAATGTTTACTGGCAGTGATATCTTATTACGCACGTGAGTCACATGTCAACTTAAATCCGACAAATTCGTACTAATATCGCACGTTAGCCTCGGTATTTGAAGGTACAGTTCATTAACTTACACATACAACAAGCCTCAATTGAAATACTTTTACAGAAGCGGGATGGCTTGGCCGTGATGCTGTTCTCATGACCGGTATCAATGCCATAATTTACATCCTTAGTACAATTCCACCGTAAGTTGTTCCAACGTTTCGTTCATTCTGTCCTTACGGGGTTCAGGTGGTACTTGGTAGACCGCTGGGGTCGCCGATTTATTCTCCTGTCAGGTGCTGTTATTGTACGTACTTGTCCATGATCCATTCTTGGGTATCCAAGTAACATTTCCAGATGGGGGTTGCTTTGGGCTTCACAGGATGGTGGATGCATATCGACGTTCCGGCGACTCCCAAAGCAGTTGTTGTTTGCGTGATAATCTTCAACGCTGCGTTTGGTTACAGGTATGCATTTCACTATGCGATCCACGTCATACTCAGATCAGTTAAGCTGGGGCCCAATTCCGTGGCTCTATCCACCTGAGGTGGGTGGTTATTTGATCCAGTTGAGGGAGCACCGGATTCAATCCTTGTAGATCATGCCCCTGACATTCCGATCGAAAGGTGTCTCACTCTCGACTGCGACGAACTGGTGTGCACTTTATAGTTTCCCCCTCTGTTTGACTCATTTGCAACGTAGGGCATTCAATTTTATCGTCGGAGAAACAACACCTTACTTGCAAGAAGTAATCACCTGGAGATTGTACCCCATGCACGGTTTTTACTGTGCATGTAGCTTCGTGCTCGTGTACTTTTGTTGGTTCATATTCGTTCACGCTATTCGACGTCGCTGACGCTGCCTTAGTGTATCCTGAAACTACGGGGGTACCGTTAGAAGAAATGGATGCTGTATTCGGTGAAGGTAAACCTGCTACTCGTGATCAACAGGATGGAGTTTTGATATTTTGATAGAGGAAAGACTCGACTACGAGTCCGAGCGTGCGTCGCTCATGTCAGGTGCTCATTCTGAGCGTTCGTCCGTTCGTTCCACCAGACGGCCCAAAGTCAATCCTGCTGATAGAGGATGGGTCAGTCGGATCCTTTACCGGGACGATAGGAATGCATATCGCCCCATCGAGGACGATGAATAGGAACTCGCGAGGATGGATGGTGAGGAGGCAGTGGAGGAGGAAGGGCAACGTTCAAAGCAGCAGCCATCCTCAAAGAGAAGAAGCGTGGACACAACTGGTGCGGATGCTACATGATTCACTTGGGGCGTTGTTTCGCCGCAAGCGCGTCGTGTGCTGTTGTTTCGCGACACCGAGGCTGGCATACGTGCTGGTGCAGAGCCGTGTGTCGTCCTTGGTACCCACCCTCCATCCTCACGTATGACTACGATCTCCGTTAATGCTGTTCTCGATTAAAGCAGTGTAATTAGCTGCGGAAGTGCTGTTGAATATCGATGTCAATATGTCACGTGCATGTACTCGAATGCTTTTGCTCTTGTCCTCTTCGTTATGTCGGCGTTTATGCACGAGGGCCACTATTGCGCGTTACCTGAGCCAGCAGACACATCAACCAGACCTGAGCTTTGAAGAGGCCGGTATTCGACCCTCTGTGGCCGCCGCGTTGCGCATTGCTTTTCCAAATGCTCGAGAACCGACCGCGATGCAGAAAAAACTGGTGCGCGGCATGTCTCAAAATCGAAATATATTGCTATCAGACGATACCGGGACAGGAAAGTATGTAGGCTAGTCTACATAATGCGCAGTGCCAGGATTCTGACAGCTATTTTCCTTAGATCCTTTGCGGCCATGTTGGCGCTGCTAAGCAGAGTTCCGGGACGAAAAGAAAGTCCGGTGGCGAGTGGCACTGTACAAGCACCGACAAGCTTGTTGCTCGTGCCTCACCGAGACCTGGC
>JBBPKM010001048.1:0-10519 GCA_038089255.1 Austroboletus rostrupii | reverse complement strand
GACCCGGTAGTTTCAGGCACGCTATCCGATCGCATGCAGGGCCTTTTTTGTTTTCTGTTTCCGACGAATAAACCGGTGATGATCCAAAGTCACAGCTCAGCTCCAATCAATCCAGGCTCGTCTTTTCTTTTTTCACCCAACAGCCGTGTCCCTTTTGTATTCCTTCATGTACGTGTCGGGTATGTATGTAGGTGCCAACCCCTATAGCTTGACGATCGTCGGCTAATCGGATGTCGCCGGGCATGCCAGACATCGTTCAAAGGGGACCTACTCACTAGAAAAAAGAAAAAAAGCGTCCGAGATGACGTCCCGCACGTCATCCGGACCGATTCACGAGTGTGAAAACCCCCCACGCCTTCGTCATGCGATCCAAAGCGCTCGGATATGGCTGTGACTGGGGACGGAAGGAAAAAAAAAGGGGGGCGTCTAGGTACGATCGCGTTCTTTTTTTTTTTTTTTTCGAGGATCGATCGATGGCAGTGCAGCTTGATTGTGCTCGTGAACGTGGTGGTGGGGATTCGCACTCTGTATAACAACAAGAAAATCTCGTCGCCATCTCTGCGTGGCAGACCAGACCATCCTCTCGTCAGATAAATGTCCAATGGTCGTTTGACGTTGGTTCATGAACGCCTAGTGTTTTTGCACTATGATAAATGGGCGCTGAGTTCGAAATGAATCAGCATTACGTGAGAAGGGGCGTCGTTCATTCAACGTCATGCATCCCGCGCATCGACTTCATTTACCGTGCACAATACATCGACGAGTTTATAAAATTCGAGTGCAGTGTATGTAGTGCGGATGAGAAAGAAGTTTTTTTTAAAAAAACGCGTCCGGAAAGAAGAGAAGACCAAGGGAGAAGAAACAAAAAATAAATAAATTATGTACTCGGTCAACGCTTCCAACAGCGTGCAATGTCCGCAGGTGAGCGCGCATCGACATCCCCTAATCGACGACCATCCCGTGTGCTTCGTTCGCCGTCGCCCGACTTCGTCTCCGCGCCTGCTCGCTCTGACGAACCCGCTTCTTGGCGCTCATCAACACGTCCCCCCTTGCCGCTCCAGCGCCCATGCTCGAACGCACCTTGCCGCTCGTTCGCCCCGTCTTGTCTGCGCTCGTGCTCGTGCTTGCCCCGCCGGCCGCTCTCTGCGAAGCCAGCCTCGCAATCACCTTGGAACGCGATATCCGTGGCTTGCGGCCCGCAAGTACCTTGGGCTTTGGCGGAATCGGCGGCTTCGACGTCCTTTCCTCGACACCTTGAACGAGGCTCGTCGCCGCCGCAGTCAGCGACATGAAAGGCCGCCCCCCCGGCGGGCTCAGAGGCTGACTGAATATTTTCGTCGGTCGACAGGTGGCCGGGCTCTGTGAACTGTTCGTAATCGGCCCCAGCGTCGCGCCGGCCTGGGGCGACGTCGCCTGTCGCTGCTTGAAGGTCGCCCTAGCAAGCGTCGCATTCTCGTTGTGTGACGCAATAGAAACTGGAATCCGAGAGTGGGTATTCATCCTGGCGAGCGAGCTAGCGGTGGGCGCCATGAGCGTCGACGTCGTCCTCGGCCGAGAGACACTAGGCGCTGGCTTTTGCAGGGCGATCCCAGAAGACGTCCCGACGCTGGCCTTGGTTTCCACCAAAGGAGCGGGGGCATCGTTTGCAGAGGGAACACTCTTCTTGCCCAAAGAAGAGAAACCGACGATGGAACTCCCTCTTTTGTTGGACTGGCCATAGCCAGCTACGGTTAATGACCTCGTCACAGCTGATGAATTCGGTGGGTCGAACGAAGGGATAACCGGTCTTGAAGTGCGACTAAGCGCAACTGTCTCTCTGTCCCCACCAGAGATCCCAGGCGAGGCCAACGTCGACCGCCCGGAAGCGTTCGGTTGCACCAATGTACTATTACCTGCTATCTGTTTTGTTCGAGAGTCGCGAGATGGCGCACCAGAAGAACCAGCGGGAGTGACCATCTTTTTCGCTTCCAGGGCTTTGGCAGGCGCCTTCGCCCCTTCTTTCGACTGGGCTGGTTTAGTAGGGGCAGGGTTGGATGAAGTCCTAGACCCGGCGCCTCGGTTCCATACGTTCTGAACAAGCGATTTAGCAGAGGCAAATAATCCGACTCGGACAGGCTTGGCCTTCGCTGTTTACCAATCGTCGTGTAATTAGGCATACGAAAGGGAAAAAGAGAGAGAGGCTCACGTGTAGGTACTTGCCCGATACTCGGTCGGCCCATACTGCTCCGGCGCTTGGCCTTGTTATAATCGAGCCTGCGACGGATCGCTTCCCTCTCCTTTTGTTTACGAGATTCCTCTTCGGGGTCAGGTGCAGGAGCCAGCGAGATTCTCTCCGGTTGAGCCACATCCGTTTCCCCCCGTTCCACGCGGGGCCGCTTCGACAGGCGCCTATCGGCAACCTCCTCCTCTTCGTCCTCGTCTCCAAAATGACCAGGGAGCGTCTTCATAGAAGCACCACTGGCAATCCTTGACCCGTTGGGACGGTGACGCGCAATCGGCGCCCCCGATTGTCTCTCCTTTACGACCAAGCTCGATTTCCTCTTCTTTGATAGAATAGGCTGAGCGACGCTCTGAGCACCCCGCTTGGCCGCATAATGCGAGGCTATGGAGTCCATCTTATCAAACTCTTTCTGGTGCATCTTGTCAAACATATCCCCGACACGAAGAGGACCGTTGCCTTCCTGTGTCTCGGGTAATTTCTCCGCGGTCGTCGTCTGGCGCTTACGCAAAACGTCGGTGTCGATGGTCTCTACACCTTCTTCTGCAAGCCTCTTGTTCATCTCGTCCAAGACAGATTGAGCAGCCGTCCGGAATTGGAGATTCGACATATTGTGTTGGGGAAGTGGAGAGCCAAATACAAATGGCTCTGTCCGAGAAATACCTAGTCTCGAGCGGGTCGATGCGTTCTGTGGCTTTGGTGCGGGTGAAAAGATGTCGATCGGTTTAGCGGACGGCTTTTCGGTGGATTTCGGTGTTGCACCCGTGTTAAACCGTGGTCCACTGCTGGGCTTCTCCGGCGTGGGCTCATGGATGGTCGGAACGGGTAGTCCCCCAGGCATATCCATGTCCACGTCCATATCTGGATTGTCGTTTTGAGCAGGCAGAGGAGGCCGTTCCTTATACAGTGCACTGAACCCTTGAAAGTCCGGGATAGAAGGGTACAGGGATTCTCGCGCGGCTCCACAAGGCGACAATGGCCATACAGGGACTGAGGTCCCGCCTCCTGGCGTGCCGGGGACCAGGTCAAACGACGTAGCAAATGGCTGAAGTTTAGGTGGAGACAAAAAGAGCTCTGGATTTGTGGCTGGATTTGAAACGAGGCGGATCGTGGTCGTAGCCGGCGCCTGGGAGAAACTGAGTCGCCCTTCTGAAGGAGCAGGACGACCTTGGAGGTTTGATTGCCCAGGGACCGGTTCCATTGGTGGTTCAGAGGAACCACCGCTTGGGTCGGAAGTAGGGAGAGTCGAGGCCGATTGGGCCGCATCCTGGCTGGAGAGGCTCGACAGTGAAGAGGTTGCACGTTTGAGCCCCAGCGAATTCGCCAAGGCTTTGAGAGAGGATGTGACAGAAACTAAGTGAACTAATGAAAAACGGTCTCTCCACACCAAGACGAGCGCTGACCTTTGGAGGTGTGCGTGCCAAACTCGCCCACGCCAGTTTGACGATCGGAACCAGCGCGGTTGCTCCTAAGCGTCTCTTCGTCCACCTCTGCAATGGTGTCCATGACTACTTCCCATTGTTCGGTCGACCGCGATTTATTATTAGACACGGGCGCACTTCCTTCTCTGGAATAATCGGTCGTCTCGTCTTCGCTGTCAATGACGGGAATCATGCCCGAGTTGTCTTTGCAAGTAGCGATGCTCAGCGGGTCATCGGGAGGCAGCGTCTTTGCGTGAAGTTGTAGTCGTTCAATAAGCTCGATTTTCTTTCCGGATGCTTTGAGGGAATGGATCTTGCATAACTTGACCAGCTGGTCGCGTTTCAGGGAATGTAATGCCGGGGAATTGAACAGGATCGTGGTGGTGGACATGATTGCGTTTCGGCGTTATAGCATGGACTCGTCGTCTGCAGTAGATGGTCGTCGTCTGCCGGTTTGTTGACCGAAAACGCGTCGACGTCCACCGGTCATGTGATCCGCTAACACGTGAAAGTCACATGATCGCAGTAGATCGCGCCTCCTCGAATGACGGGAGACGGGAGAACAAGAGATAAGACATCCCTGAATCGATGATATTCTACGGTCACAATTTCGTGTTACATTAGTATGGATTAATTTTCTTATTTAGATTCCCGTGGACGCGCTCGATTTTTTTCTCGTTTGGTGTGGTTGTTTGTCTCGACCTCTTGTCCTGTCGCTTTGATCTTCAGTATTACATTAGCAAGTGGCCTGTCATGCCTTTGCGCACTTTTTCCCTTTCTTTCATCACCTACCTTGAGCTTCGTCTCCCCTTTCTTCGTACCCAGTGGCCAGCATTTTTCACTCTTCAGCATGCTGGCCATACTCCTGGAGACGACATTCAGTCTACTCACCAGCACCACCGACCTGGCACGCCCATACTCGACAGACTGGCCTTATACGAGGACGGTCACCGCCGCCAACCCCCCAAGCAAGCATCACAACGGTCGCCCAAATTTGATTCGACACACATTCAAGATTCATCCCGCCTGTGCCATGCCAGCGGCGGATGATTGGCTGGGTGGCCACTGCACTTGCCCAACTCGTAGGCATCTGCGAGGCGCGTGGCATCCCAGTTTCATGGTGGTCTGCAAACTCTGTTCACTTCCGTCCTTCAAAACCTTTGGGTGGCAAAGGTGAATACACGATGAACCCCATGCCACCTACCATACTTGCAAGCTGCAAGCATTCGCATTTCGCAAGGCGCGACGCATGCAAGATCTGTCGCTTTGTAGCTGGATCGCACAAACTTTAAATGCCACCACTCACCAACGATTCTATCTGATAGTCACACATTCCTAGTGCACAGAAACCGACACCGTCACGGACTGATCACGTTGGTCGCCCAGATACCACATTCAAGCAAAGTGACACCGACCTTGGCCATTGGAACGGATAGGCAACCGTGCTCTTTGTGCTCTGCAATGGCCACACGGGTTGCCTATCCGTGCTGACCACTTACAAAATCCCTTGGTGCGGGAATCGACAAATAGCTAGGCCCTACAGCTGACAATTCGATTTTTGAATGCCCCTCGAGATCTCGCCTCGGGTGCTGCCGTCTAGCCGACAGTAGGGATAAGTGGGCATATGCGCAGACATGCAAACAAACCCTGCGCTCTGTGCACCCTGACGTCCACGAGATATCCACGAGCCAGTCCCCGAATTCAAACATCCACGGCCCTCGAATGTGAGTATCACTGACACAAGTGCATGCAGGAACTTGATCGATGGTACGTGCAACTTGGCCCGGTGGATCTATAGCGCCAAGCAGCCAAGTTCCGTAGACCTACGTGGACGGCCAACGGCAAGTGCCACTCACCTTCGGCTCCCTTTGTCGTCCGGCAAGCATACACACTGGAACCTCCAAGTGACACATACTGAATTGAGTGGTGCATTGATGTAGACGTCCACCTCATCTCCACTCGTCAAAGGAGGCGTTGGGCCCGCCGCCGCACACCGGATGGAGGTCGTACAAAAGTGCATGAAGGGGATGCTATTGTGTCTGACACGTTGCTGTGGAGAAGCGGACAATGGGATGCGCTGCCCGACAAGGGATCCCTGTGGAAACGCTAGTGAGTAAACGGTTTGGATTGCTGTTCCCGAAAGCAATCATGTGCCTGTGTGGGTCCAACAATTACCTGAAAAGGCAAGAAAAAAGGCTCGTTGATTTCCTCTTTGGGCAATATTTTGCTTGATTGCTACTTGTGTCACGGCATGACGTTGTCACGCCCTTCATTGGCAATGTCCACCTATTCCAGCTTTATAAGGCCCCGCTCCGATGCCGTCCCGCCATTCGTCCAGCCAAATCACCCTGCACTATGGCCTCCTCCAAGCCCGCCCGCAGAGACGAGAACACGCCCCCCTCGCCAAAGCATCCAAAGTCCAGAATGCGCGGTGGCATCCACGACGCCGCGCGCAGACGGCGGGTCCGATCTGCAGGTGGCCCCAGCCATCCCAGATATGCGGTCGAGCACGCCAAACACAAGAGCGCGATCAAACCCCTGCCCCCCCTGATCAGCATCGACCTGCCCCGCGCCTCCCCCGACGTCCCCATCCCGGAAGCGACCTCGGCCGTCTCCGTATCTACCGTGACCCTCCCGCGATATCTCTCACGCCCTGCATTCCGCGAGGTCTCCAAAGCGACGATTGCCTGCGTAGCGCCAGAGCTGGCGGATACAGAGCTCGACTATATCCGGGATGGCCTCGAGTGCCTCGGTCCTGAGTACGTCTGCGCGATGGCAACAGATGCGTGTGGGTGCTCACTCCTGACAGGATGCTCCAGGTCCTCGCCGGCATCAAGGCCGAGCCCACCTCCAACGTCCTCCCCAAGGAGCTCTCCGTCGTCGTCCAAAACATCGCGTCCGACATGCCCACACACATGCTCGCCGTGTACTCGCGTGACGTACCTGCCGCGGCCAAGCGCCGTGTGACCCTCTTCCCGGTCCACAACATCATCCTCGCGGCGCACTGTGCGAATCTCCCCGCCCTCGGCCCGTCCTCCGTGGCCCGTCCGGATGCCGCCGGGAGCGCCGTGACCGTGCCCGTGGTCCCGCTGTGCATCCCCGCGCCCGACGCGTTCCACCCGCTCTCCACGTTCCTGTACACGAAGCGCATCGACCACCTGCTGGCGTCGCTCCTCCCGTGTCCCGTGCCTGCGCCGCTCTACAGGGACGACCCGGCGAGCGAACGTGTCCTGGGTCTGTTGCAGCAGTTTGCGAGCCACCTCGCCCTGACGTACGCCGTCCCTACGCTCTTTGCGCACGCGATCGCCGTCAACGGTCTGTGGCGCAACGCGTGCGCGCTGGGCATTGACGACAAGAAGCTCTGGTGCGCGCTCGACGTTGCGTGGGAGGTCCTCGTCACCGCGCTTTCCGTCGCGACAGGTGGCAAGGTCTGATCTGCAAACTCGAAGAACGCAACGCAACGCATTTTGGACTTGGCATCGTTTCATACGCGTACACCCTTTTTCTTCTTTCTCTTTTACTCTACTCAATAGCATTGCTTCCAACCGTCCGCGTCCGTTGGGTGTATGATTACCCTGCATGCCTCGTTTTAGTACTCTCTCGTTATCATCTACTTTATGCATCGCATTGTCAGTACAACTACATTGTTATTGATATATATGTCCACCCATGAATACAATCGTGGTCTCCTGTGCTGGACATGTGCGACCAATCCCGGCTCACGGAAATGTGGACCGCAAATTCGGAACACAGGATGTATGTGATTATATTAGCCTACCAGTAACCGCAAGTATCCAACAGGTTATCATCAAAAGAGATCATTCCACCATTCCATGAACGGAATCGCCCACATTCGTAAACAGACACCCACCAATGCATTTCATGTCCATACCTGTCCAAAGATCCAGCCGTGTGTTTACTTGCCACCCCTCGTGAACCGTCCAAAGACCTTCTGTGAAACCGAACCGAACACGTTTATCAAACACGCCCAAAACGAGAGATGAATGACGAAAAACGAGACGAATCCGACGTAAAAAAGACGTAGAGGGTGGCCGTCTCGAAAACGCAGTCCCGAGGAGAATAAGAAAGCAAACGGACAAGTTTCATAAATAGCGTTCACGCGAACGGAAATAATCAAACACGTTTTAGTGCACGGCTTACCTTGGCGCTGGCAGCTAGACTCGCCCCTGCCGATTTCTCTGTGACGTCCTTGTCCTTGACGCTCTCCGCAGGGCCGACCGAGGGCACATGGTGTGTCGATGGCGCAGAGCCGGTCATTGTGGATCCGCGGTCCGCTTCGACTGGAGGGTGCACTGTGCCTCGAGAACCCGCATCGTGGTGCAGGACTGCATCATCGTGACTGTGCGACTCTGCATTGTGATGATGAAGAACGTCCGCATGCTCGAGACTCTCTTTCTCGGACTCTTGCTTGAATTGGAACACGTCCTCGTTGAGTTGGCGGTGTTCAGGTGTAAGGTGATGATCATGAGCGAGCATCGACATGCGCTTCATTGCCATCATGCTGAACACGGCTTTGCGGACTGCGCAAACCAGTTAGTACACAATTCTCTCAATGAAGCGGACATGTAGCATACATGTCCTTCTCGCGTTGAATGCCCTTCTGACATGTGGCAACAAATCAGTTGGCTGGCCGTCCTCGGCCTCGACAAAGTGTGGAACCTCTGCGGTCAGCCAGTGGTGTTGGAGCATTTTATCAGCGGTTGGACGCGCCGCTGGATCGACCGTGAGACAGGTAGAAACAAAGTTGCGGGCAGTCTCCGACACGTTGGACCAATACTCCTCTGTACCGAATCAGAGAAGCGCATACAATGCGATGCACGGGGTTCACCTGGTTCAAAGCGGTAGTCGCCCGCAATGATGGCTTCCATTTCCTGCTTCTGCGTATCACGGTCAAATGGCGTATATCCTGGCAGCAAGGGTAATACATATCCGCATATGCATCTGACGGGCACACGCACCGGCAAGTAAGAAATACGTAATGACGCCCATGGCCCATATGTCGACAGGCATTCCGTGACCAGCTACGCGAAAGCTGAAGGATAACTGGGGGACTTGTGAGGAAATGCTCACTCTTTTTGAAAATCTCTGGAGCCATGTACTGTAGAATGCTCAGCGATTTGACGCGTTTCAGCTACTGCAATAGAGCTTACACCAGGTGTCCCGCAGACTTCGGTCAGCATGCTGAGTTTGCTGTCCGGCATGACACGACTGAGGCCAAAGTCAGCAATCATGATCTCTGATGTCTTCTCGGGTTTGGAACGGAAGAGGAGGTTTTCGGGTTTCAGATCACGATGAACGATACCGCAGTCGTGAATGTATTTTACTCCGCCAAAGATGGTGCGGATGAGTTCCGCAGCGTCACTGCGCCAAAGATGAGTGATTCCACTTGCTAGAAAGAGACCTGTGACGGACGCTTCGGTATACTGCCCTCTTGCGCATATGCTGTCAAAGAGCTCGCCGCCAGTGCAGAGGTCGAAGCAAAGGTATAGGTTATGAGCGGTCTGGGTGACGATGAACGTCGGGTTCTCGTTGGTGTGATGGTTCCCACCTCGAAGTAATCGTGCAGGGTGACGATATTGGGGTGGCCAATGGAGACTCGCTTGAGGACTGCGATCTCGTTGCGGACCTAAGAATGAGCGATCATAAATAGCAGCAAGGGTTCAGGGTCGGCGAGGCCGATGGAGCACGCGGATCAAGCCGCATGGCACAATGGCACGGTCAGCGCGCACTAAGAACGCTGATTAAATAAGCCACGAGGAAGATCAAACGGGGTTCAACGTTCAGGCATGGGCCATGCGACCACGATATGACCACGGCCTCGCTGCACAGACGAAGATCGTAGGGGTGGGGACTGACCATGTGCTCGCGCCCCTCCATGAGCTTTTTGTTGATGACCTTGCAGGCATAGTATTGGCCGGTCTTGATGTGAATGGCCTCTTTGACGATGGCGTACGTGCCACTACCGAGTGTGCGGCCTGTGCGATACTGGATGGTGATGAGCGGGCGATCATGGGCGTCGGGGGAGACGGACCTGGCAGGGGACGGTCGCGGGCTGCTGGGGCATGGCGATCGCGACGGTGGGGTCTTGGTCCTGGATGGGAGAGAAGAAGAGGAGGTGCACAGCAGCCTGATGAGCCCGCGCTGACACAAAAAGAGGGGACAGACACGCTCACATCCTCGGCGGGCTCCGGCCGCTCCTCCGGGTCCAGCGCCGATGCCTCCGGGGATGCTGTGTCCTGCTCGGCGACGAGCTCGACAGCGACGGGCTGCGGCGTCACTGGCGTCGCTGGGGGCTGTGGCGAGCGTTTGCCGAGACTGAGGAGATTCAGCCTGGAGGAGGTCTTGAGGCCGAGGAGCGTGGGGAGCGTCGAGGAGCGCCTGACCGTGCGCCCCTCGGTGTGCTCCTTGGGCTGGCTGTGGGTCGCACCCATCGAGAGAGAGGGAGAGGGGTATCTGACGGCCCCCAGTCTGATTCCAGCTGTATAAATGTGCTGCCTCACTTGTTCTGCGTGCAGATGCGATGCCTCGCGCGTGCTCAGCGCTCAGGCCTCACTAGCTGAGGACCTGGACAGGCCAAATGACACTGAATCGTCGCGCCACCCATCGCAGGTCTCACCAAGGCGATCCGGCAAAATGCCTTGACATTCAATTCTCCGCAAAACATTTAACGTAAATTCACGTATGCGACGATGAAAACCAGCAGGCGGGCGACTCGCTGCCCTTGTGCTCGACGTCGACGCTGCACCCGCCCGGTCCTTTCGCTCCCGTCCCATGCACATCCGTCTCGGCCCACCCGGCGGCCCCCGAAGGCATCCCCGAGCCGTTCCAACGCTTTTCGCCCGCGCGCCCCCCCCTCCCC
>JBBPKM010001047.1:0-10519 GCA_038089255.1 Austroboletus rostrupii | reverse complement strand
CCTCAGTGCCGGTCGCCTTGTGGTCGGTTTTGCAAGGTTAGCTACCATTGCTACTAGGAGATAGTGACGTTTTCCGTTAGACAGTTCAAAACCCGGAAGCATGCAGAAGACGGCTGCACGGGGGAATTTGGCCTCTACAAATCTGACGCGTGAACGATGTGTAGGGATGATTAGGATAGCAATAGCGCAACGATGACATACCGCGAGGGAAAAGGTCGAGGTAGAAATATTCCATGAAATCCGACTCGTTCCGTGCTTCTTTCTCCCAAACAGCAAACAGCTGGACACCTACATCGTACTCAGTCATAAGTCCAACGAAAACGCAGTGATAACTTGCCAGGGTACCACACATCTTTTCTTTCGCCGTCAACCTCCACGAAATTGACGCCGAGAAGATTCTGGTATATGTTAGGAATAGCGGGGACGACGAACGCAACAGGAAAGTATTCTATGACGATAGAAACGTCTAGGTCCAAATCTCGCTCGACACGCGTTTCGTGTGAACCTCTTTTTTGAGAGCCACAAGAACATCCAGCTCTCTCTTTCCCATAGGTTCAAGATATTTCCTGAGCTCGTTCAAAAACTACGCGCGAATTTGAGCGACATGGCATATGAACACCGATCATCCCCACCTCTTTAACATTAGCAGCATTCTTTGACATCCTCACCTCGGTAGCATAATCTGCCCATGAATCATACCCCAGAAGCTTGGCGACTTCCCTGCGAAGACGGAGTATGTTATTCAGGGGTCCGACATTGACCGCTAGGGGAGCCTCTTGTCCATGTATGCAGCCTTGCGCGTCGAAGGATTAGTCGCGCGATCGAGCTGCATTATATTATTTTTTTTCTTTTAAAGGAAACACTTCCAACTGACACATGAAACTCACAAGAGGCCACATATCTGGAGTTTTGAACGTGACATCAAACAGCACCTTGTCACCTTCAGTCCGTTGCGTGTAGCCAGAGATCACATCCTCTGGAACGCCGTCCAGTTCCTCGCGCGTAAAGCTAACGTGACCCTGTACTCATTGTCTATTCAATCACTACAACCGATCAGAGCTGGCCGACTGACCTTTTCCTCGTTGAAGTTTTTCTGACGTACATCAGTCCTGACGATAGCGGTGTGGAGTACAATCACCGACCAAGAACTCCAAGCACGCATCTGAAAGTTCGTCCTTGAGAAGCTTGAGTCTTTCCTTGTCTTCCTTCTTCTCGAGCCCCAAACCGGCCCTTTTCCCATCCAGCAGCATCTTTTCGACAAGTCGCTGCTGTTCATCACTCAGCGAATTCCAAGCGCCAGTTTTACGCAAGTTTGCCTCTGCGATTGCCTTGGCTTTGTACAGATCCTCTCGCATCGACTCCTCATTAGCAAACCTGCGAGAACGCTCATCAGCTTTGGTGGATACATCGCGTAGTTCCTTGTCTGTCGTAGTAAAATGCAAGCAGCTCGGAGGCGCACTTAAGCTCGGCTTCAGTGAGAGCCAGCGCAGACTATAACATCAGGAAGATTGGGTATCTGCATTTTAAAAGCAGCCTAATGTGTACCCAAAAATACCTGAAAAAATATGATAGGATCAGTCTGTGGGCACTAATGTGGTGGGTAGAAAACAAAAACCAACATTATGGAAATCAAGTTCATCCTCGGGAAGCTCGACAATGCCATCACTGACCTGTTTGCTCTTCTCTAGTGCCTCAGTGATGAGTCTGTCGACATCCTGGACAGTATGTTTCAAGGATAGTGGGGCTTGAGGAGGCACTAACAGAGTCATCATACCAAGTGGATGGTCGAGCGTTAACTGCCGTCCCAGAGATAGCGTCCGAACAGTGATGTTTCCACCGACGACTTGTAACAACGGCACGTGTCACGGGGATTATTTCGTGGGTGATTCAACGGTTGCTATGTTGGTGTTGGCTGTGAACTTAAGCTTGAAATGCCGATGAGCATGTTGATTCAACAAGTTATTGGCCAAGGATGTTCTACTTGACAAAACAAGTGCCGAGGATGCACTGCCTCTTAGCCGGGTGACACTCAAATTCTGAAGTAGAATATATAATCATGGAAGACGAAATAGCAAACGCGACGGCACTATCCAGTGTAAACTTTATATATATGCAAGTAGGGGCTATACACAGTACATTCAAAAAGAAAACAAATGGCACAAGATGTGCAAGGATGCCCGCCTTTAAGTAGAAATATACTCTTTTGATTCCACGGCAACTCAGGCTTAGGCCTGAGATACACTGGGACAGAATCCCCGTTCTTCCTGTTGAACTACCCTTGGTTCTTCGACAATTCCATCACCAATCTGGCTTGGCTCCACACCACCAAACTCAATTGTAGACACATCTGCAAAGCAACTGTCACTGGTTCTCGGCAAGACACCAAATCCAGTGTCAACCCCCAGCTGGAGGCTACGGAGGTCATGTTCATACAGCTCACGCACACTAATAATGAACCGTGGCACCATGACACAGAAGGCCACCTGACCAAATGCGAACAGGATTTGTTCCAGAAGAATACTGTTGAAATTGCCATTGGGAAGTATCATGGCCATGATGTTGACAGCAAAATTTCTACGAGTTGAAAAGAAGCAATTCATGAGAAGACAAAGAATGGACACAACAGAAATAGAAAAGTATAACTTACATGATAAAATAAATGATACCATCTCTTGCAAAGAGTTGTATGTATTGATTAGGTTGCCATTGCTTTGTTGCTTTGTACATCTCAAATGACCGCTTTAATGTCTGTACAACAACAAGAACCAAGAGCAGGGAACCGACAAGAAGCCGTGGTAAATTGATGCCTATGTCAGGTGGACTGCTCAAGAATGTAGAGCAAAAAGAAAAACCATTAATTTGGCTGACTGCAACTGGAACACAGATTGAAAATAAGATTCCAACAATATGCCAATAAATGTGAAACATACAAAATTTGGGATTGTCATAAATCCCTAGTAAAGAGAAGCAAATGACAATCTGCAGGGTGTAAGCAAATAAGAGGATGTAAAGGATTGCTTTCGATTTGTTCCACATGGCATACACCCGCATAATCATAACAACTTTGAACACATCATTGAAGGAAAAATCAAGATTGGCACAGAAACTCACAATCAGCAGCAGCAAGGAAAATCACGTATCCCCAAACATCTATTAACAACAATCCGGTGCCTTCATAAATTTTTGTCATCATATTTCAGTAGTCTAACTGGTAGACAACTTACATCTATAAAAGTACTGCTGATAATGCTGTTGTCTTCAGGATGAGTTCCAATACATACAACTATGAAAATAACAATCATTATAGATGTTTGCAGCGGAGTGAAGAAACCCTACTTCAAGTGGCCCTGGAACAAATAAAGTACCAACTGAAAATCCATGTAAAAAGCAATGTCAACTATTCAATGAGAGACTCACCAAGCACATTTACACTTAAATATAAATTAGCATTCATGCATGCAACAATAGGAAACAGAGAATACTTACCTGAATACACATAGACCAAGGTAGCGAACCTATAGAACTGTTAAACAAAGGAATAAAGCAAGAATATACACTCACAACAAAAAATATTGCAGAAACCCGGGTGCATGGATGAGACTAGGATACTGTCAGGTGACATTATGTTGGGTTGAGATTTGGTCCCCACCCAAATGTATTGTATCTAACATTAAATAGTATTAAATGAGATCAGACATGGTGAACAGAATATTATACCTCTCTAGAGAAGGTAAGGACTGTACAAAGAGGATTGAATTAGCAGTTTGATTAGAGAAGATAGAGTAGTACGGTAGAAGGACATCCCACCATAATCATATGCAATAGCAGTAACAATTGCAACTGCATGAACCTATCAGACTCATCATTTGGAAGATATAAATGAGCATACGGGATATGTAGTTATTCCTCAGAATGCCCCCAAAAACAGACTGTAGGTCAGAAGACATAGCGGATACAACAAATACAGATAGGTCCAACGACGTGCTGGGATGAGACGTAAAGTTGGGGTCCTGAGTGATCTGGTATATTATATCTCACCAGATACCCGAACAAAGCCCGCTAACATTATTTGACGGACCTCGTGACAACGGCAGAGCGCGGGGATAGACCGCCTCTTTCGTCATTGATAGTGATCTGGCCAATGCTAGTCTCTAATTGGAGGGTGCTACCTTGTCTTTTTACCTAAGTTGCATAGCCTAAGAGCGAGAGCTTTCGCAGCAAGAGCACCGCTTCTTTGATTTGCATCATGACTGACATTGACTGCACCTACCAACGTTTCCAACGCCGTGCATTTTTAAGTGTAGTGACAATATATATGAGAATAATTAAGATTTTGAGGGGCACAGTTGTTTACCATTGACTTTTGATCCTTTGAAAACAAGTAAAAACACCAGATCTTGTGTCCACGTGTGTACTATGGTGGACGACGCCGATTAATCCTCATAGGCAATTTGTGGGTCTTTTGGCATGCATGTGAGAGAACTCTGTAAGTATGCCCACTGCCTCCTGGAGTCTGATAACGACTTGCCATACTTCAGTAGCGTGAACCATGGTGTACACATCGAGGCAATCAGACACCATCCAATTGATAAAGCAACCGGACACTGTGACAGCCTGATTGATATAGTATGCCTTCATAGTACGTTCATAGTACTAACCTTCTTATATATTTGTATAACTACACATGTCAATGGCCCATTTAACAATATCGCAGTGTTTTTTCTGTGCTAAACGCTGAGTAAAGGGCAGTAATGCCCACTCAGCCACTGCCCAGGAGATGCAGAAATAACTGGTGGTGGTAAAACATAAAGCCCCGCTGACTCTAACTCAGAGAACTCTAAATGATCGAGTAAAGAGAAAAAAGAAATATATATGACCACAAGTGTCCTAAGGAGGTACCGCGAGTTCACCTTCAAAGATCTCGGCGTAAACTTCCTGCGCTGCCCCCAATGGCTCTGACTCGGGATAGCATGAAGGGAGCTAGGAGAACATCGGTAGGGATTGATGGTTGCAACACACGGATGGTTTTCTGACTGTAGTTTCAAGGAAAGAGCGACAAGTATGGCAGTCATTCCCAAGGCAAAAGCGCAGCATTCCGCCCTTTCCCCCAAGGCAGCGCCCCTGGGAACCATTACAAACCTATCCCCTAGTATACCTACCGTGATAATGATGATCCACACTTACTCTCCTTTTCTTCACAGGGGTTGTCTGCTCGCAACCCTATCTATGGCATTCCGAACAAGCTCAACTAGTTCAACTTCTGCGCCAACTATGGCCTCCACGCGGCGTTCGCGCGACAAGAGATCGCCAAACACCGTTTCTGGATCAAACGAGGAGTGCGCTCCCTGAACAGCTTCGGCAAATTTTGCAGGGTGAGCAGTGGAAAGAATGATCTGGACTGTCGCAGGGGAGCTACCATGGACATACGGTGAGCACAACCCGTTGATGATTTGCGAGACCTACTTGAAATTTGCAAACACCTCAGCAGCATGCAGCCCTACGGCAGTATGTGGGTCAGCGAGGTATGACTTGGTCTCGTTGTATTTTCGAATAGTAGCAATCGTCTGCAAATAACAAGTCAGTAACCGGCACAACAAAGCCAATATTTGATCACACCTGTTCATCGTTTGCCTTCTCTGCAACGAAGTCTCTCCGTGCACTCTCAAGAACTGCCGAAAGGTCGACAGCCCCCTTGTCTTTAACCGAAGCCATCCAGTTACGTACTTGGTCACATGCAGCTATACGCCTCGATGCCTCGTCGTTCGTGACCGCATTCCCGTAGGCAAGGTACCAGAGCAACCGTTCAAAGTTGCTTGATACTGCTATATCCATAGCTGGACTAATGGTTGCGTACACGCCACCTGCTGCAACAGGGCCGGCATTGGGATCAACTTTCTGGTATGTCCCACTCTTCCAAAATCTGGCGAGGATATCATTCGCATTTGTAGCGAGGCCCAGTTTACCCATTGGTAGGCCCATACGTTTGGCGTAGTACCCTGCGAGAATGTCTCCAAAATTGCCCGTAGGCACGACAAACTGGATCTCGGAGCGGTCAACGTCCACTTCAGGATTCTTGAGGAGCTGGAAGTAGGCAGAGAAGTAGTAGACAATTTGAACGAGAATTCGGGCCCAGTTGATGGAATTTACTGCTCCAAGATGATGTTTTTCGTTAAATTCCTTGTCGGAGAGGAGACTTTTGAGAACATCCTGTAAGCAATGGTTGGGTCATATCCGCCAACATGGAACATCGGTGGCTTCACTCACCTGACAATTATCAAATGTCCCACTGACAGACAGGTTATGGACGTTCTCGTCGAGGACGGTCGTCATCTGAGCCTCCTGGATCGGTGAGACCCGGCCGCGAGGGAAGAGGATGAAAACAGATATGTTGGCTTTGTTGCGCAAACCGTAGATCGCGGCACTTCCAGTGTCGCCACTGGTGGCACCAACAACCGTTAACTTCTCGGGTGGTTCCCCAGGCGCTTTTCGGGAGTTGCGCCTGCTGAGGAAGTACTCGAAAAGGTTGCCAACGAGTTGAAGCGCGAGGTCCTTGAATGCATATGTGGGCCCGTGGAATAGTTCGAGAACGTGACTTTTAGGATCGAGTTGTACGAGGGGCGTGATGGATGGGTCCCGAAATGCAGATGGGCCGACAGTATATGTCCTATCGACGAGCGCAGTGAGATCGGATGGAGGAAGTTCATCAGAGGAGATGAAAAGCGAGAGGATATTGATGGCGAGTTGTTGATAGGAAAGACCAGCCCATTCAGATCGCCAATTTTCAGGAAGATCGGGGATATCTTTTGGAATGTACAATCCACCGTCTGGGGCGAGGCCAGCAAGGACAACCTATCGAGAGTCCGTCAACATGGAGAATAGCAAAGCGATGTAGCTCACATCTTCAAAGGACTGCTCACCCGGGTGCCCGCGAGTGGAAAAGTACTTCATTGTTGTCGTGGACGCGAACTAGGTGTTACTGTAAATCGTCCATCCTATTCGGGAATGCCCCGAAAATATTTCGGACCTTTCGGCACACAATCTTACTACGTCACTACAGCCACCGTTACTGAACCCACAACTACTTGGTACCCCAAGTACTACAGCATGTTAACAGCTGCTGGTGGCAATCCGCACCTGCAATAGGCTCAACATCTGTCCGGCACAGTTCTGCAGCTAGAGTGACCGCGGCTGAAGCTCCTTTTAGGGGCAACCTACCCACCCCAAGTCTATCACTGATAGAAAAGCGGCATGCTATTGAAGTAGCAGGTGAAATTATCATTGAGGGAAGGATCAACAGACGGGTAAACATATGATAATCGTGTCACGCAGTCGTCCCATCGCCAGCCTTGGCTTTTCAATCCTAACTGCACTGAATAAAGGTTAGCACTTGAGTCATTACCAAGTAATAATCGACGTCGACTTACTCCAACAATTTCGCCAGCCCTCGTATGCATAATGAGCGCTACAATGAGACCTAAAGATACATTAAGACAAGGGAACATCAAACAGGAGCGTCGAAACGCACCGTAAAGCCCCAGGACTTCGGCGAAGATGAGAATTAGAACCTACATGGCGAGTCAACAGATGAAAATATGACGTAGGCAAAATTGTTACCATTCCAACAAACAACCGCGGTTGCTGTGCAGTGCCTCTCACGCCTGCGTCACCAACGATCCCAATAGCAAAACCAGCTGCAAGGCCAGCGAGGCCGACGGAAAGACCTGCACCGAGATCGATAAAACTGGATGCAAGAGACATGGACGCGCTGACTATAACTAGAAGTCAGCTACCAAAACAAAACACAAGTCTTAATAAACCATACGCGAGCTGGAAATGAGGACAGAGACGACTAGACCGTAGATCTGTATTGCATGGTACTCGTCGTTATTGAGTCAAACGTAACAAGGGTGCACGAACCGCGATGATACCAGCCATGATAACTGGGATAACAGATCTCATGACAAGGTCAGGCCGGAGGACACCCATGGCTGAGATACCAACACCAGACTTGGCAGTACCATAGCTAAAAATCAGTCAATTTTGCGTAAAATTTTGCACGGCGCGCTTATACAAACCTAGCTCCAATACCTGCAAAAGAAACGCAAGAAGTAAATAGTATATCAGTGGTCATCACGAGATGTTGGGTTCTTACAAGTAAAGACAATGGCGCTCGTACAACCCTGCAGCATTTCAACGTCGACCCTCAAAACAGCAAATTTAAACTGACCATTGCACCAAAGAAAGGAGAGTACACGGGACAAAGATCCGACATTTCTGGGAAGTTGTGAGAGACGGGGATAGAGATGTTGAACACTGCGCAACACTAAAGTAATTGCTGGTTTCAAGGTACGAGCAAGCTTCAGTCCCCGACTCAACTCAGCCACTTTCTTTCCTCATGTTTGAATCTCCGATATAATGGTAGCCACCAACGTCAATATGGTGCCTCAATACACCGAACGTTGTGTCTGTGTTTTGATCGATTACCGCTCGGTCAATTCATCGGACCTGTGATTAGCAGGTAGAATTATTTTCAGGTTTGTGAAAGGTTTTTCACTACGTCGTGGGCAGGTTAATGGGTTGGTTCAGTTTGCATCACCACAAACCGGACACAACAGGCTATCTCCGCACCACCTGTCTGTAATATCACTCTTGTGAAGTATAGTCGTGTTGATTCGGTGTTAGGAAAGGTGTACGCACATACGTCGTGTGGTTACGATCCTCGGTTAAACTTTTGCTTAGCCTATGATGAGTCCGATTCGAGTCCAAGTAATATGATTATTGGCACTGACACTGACAAGATTAAGCTAGTACTCAATTCAGCGGTGCGCTTCTTCCCTTTGAACCTGTGTCCGCATTATTTTCAAGTTTTTCTCTACTAAAAAACTGCGCTGTCAGGTGCAAGATCCCGAATCAATACAGACACCAACATTCGGGAGTCCTGAGATCGTCAACGCGCCGGGATCATACGAGATTCGGGCGCTTGCTGCTGCAATGGAAATCTCGCCATAACTACTCTAGGGCAACGCTGTATAAGTATGCGCCCGTACGTTTCGTCTGTCAAACAAAAGAAATCCACTATCGATCCTCTCAGCCGATGGCGGATTGAAGTCCTTGCTTGGAAACGGACTGGCCCAGGCTTCTCATGCCGGATCTTCGACCCGTGTGTCATGCTTCACAACGGCACATGGACGTTGGCCTGTTTTCTAGTTTCGGGCTGCGTGATATGAGCGGCCCGCTGCGCGACTCAAAAGTCGACGTGCCATGCCACTTCCGTTTACGATCAGACCCGTTGGACAATAACTACATTTTTTTTTGTTAGATAACAACCAAACTCACGAATGGCTGAAAAGGGCATGCTCATGTCAGACGTCTCTTTGTACGACTACATAAAACTCGATGTGTTGTTCAGTGGTGTTTGGTATTAGTGATCTCTCACCATCGGAAAATACGGCCCTTGTAAACGCACTGCAACACACGATGACCACCGACACGGATGGCGTACCGTATGGACCGAGATTGTTTATCTTGGGCCGTAGGATGATTTGAACATATTTGTGCGAGCAGACTCCCTGGTGGCGAGCAAGAAGTGCAGGCGTTTGAGTGGGCGGTGTTGCAGCGGTGGAGCGCGGCGGATGCCTGTGGTTTTGGACGTGTAGCCGGGCGCGGAGGAAATGCCGCAAACGGTGGGGTCGTGTGACTCACTGATTGATTGGTGATGCGACGGCGCTGCCACAAACAATCTTCTTTTACGTTTACTACTGGCCGCAAGTACATCACGAGCAGGGTCGCGAAAAATAACATTGACAATCGTTTATCATCCAATGTTTTTCTGGCGGAATGGGGCTTGGCTGCTGCGTGCCCTGAGCACGTCCTCGTATGTCATCGTTGCTTGAGGTACTCTACAATTGTCGAGACTGCTGATGACTAAACCTGCCGGCAGCTAGCACCCCTAACTCTATTTCTCGGTCCAACGTGCCACAAGATCAAACGTGTATCGCTTATGATACGGGAATAGCGTGACCATGGCATCTTCAAAGGGGCTCGGTCCGAAACCCCGAAGACGGGTGTGAGAGAAAAAAAAAGTGGACAAATCCGGACTCGAACCGGAGACCCCCCGCAGTCAGCACCATGCTAAGCGGATGTGATAACCAGCTACACCATATGCCCCCACACCAGCGCAGCTTTCAAAGCACTTACGAGCCCCTGATTACTCTATTTGTCGTCCCGTCGCAGACTCACGTTCTTTGACCCCCCACGCATGTCTGAGACGATCCATCTCAAAATCGAGTTTGGCGGTGGCCTCGAGCTCTTGTTTGGGAACAAACGCACACATGCACTCTCGCTCCCCGCACTCACCGCCGTGAAACCGACTAACGTGACGGACCTCATGCATCACCTGCGTACACACGTCCTTACGGAGCGTCCGGAATTGTTCATGGATGGCATCACCGTGTAGGTCCTTCTGTTTCTTTCTCTCGTGTTGGATGTGTATTTGGACGATCACAGACGTCCTGGCATT
>JBBPKM010001045.1:0-10539 GCA_038089255.1 Austroboletus rostrupii | reverse complement strand
AGGGTAGCATGTATATAGCATCCTTGACGCTCACAAATAAAATTACGGAGGCGTGGGAATGTAAACAAGGATCCCGAAACAAAGCTCTAATAGTAAAACGGTGTATCATTCGACATCGTGAAGGGAAACCAACAAGCCAACTGCGCACACGGTTCAACTAAAGAGATCTACTCTAGCTCATGGCCTCCGTTTGTTGATGTTGGTGGCCAACCACTCAAGGCCCTCGTACAGCCCATCACCTGACGTGGCGCAAGCAGCCTGCATCAAATTCCACGTCAACCGTCGGAGTCTCGGCCACAGCGTCAGTACTAACCTGAATATACCATGTTCGCTGTTTGAGGGCTTGGAGGCCGAGCTTGTCGGTGATTTCGGCGGCATTCATAGCATTGGGGAGATCTTGCTTGTTGGCAAACACAAGAAGAAGTGCATCCCGAAGCTCATCCTCGTTTAACATTCGCTGAAGCTCTTCGCGAGCTTCCGAGACACGCTCCCGATCATTTGAGTCGACCACAAAAATGATTCCCTGCGTGTTTTGGAAATCTGAAATAAAAAGGTGAACATGTCAAACAGCATAGTGCACTGACGACGTACAGTGCCTCCAGAGAGGGCGGATCTTGTCCTGTCCTCCGACGTCCCATACAGTAAAGGAAATGTTTTTGTACTCGACAGTCTCGACGTTGAAGCCTAGAAATTTAATAAATTGACCAATAAAGCACAGCGAGGTGTATGCCTACCAATCGTTGGGATCGTAGTAACAATCTCGCCTAATTTGAGCTTGTACAGGATGGTGGTCTTTCCAGCTGCGTCAAGACCGACCTACAAAGGTGTGTCAGCAATGTTTGCGACACTAGATACAGCACACCCTACCATCAAAATACCTGAACAAAATGTAGTGTCAATGAGTGCTATTAGGCCCTTGCTGGGAATACTTACGCATCTCCCTGTTCTTGAACAGGGTGGAGAGAAGGCGCGAGACCATCAAGCCCATGGTGTGTTGTGACGACGACGAAGGAGCTTGTTAAGATGTAAGCTGGAGGTAAAAGAGCAAGTTGTGATGTTCGGCGGGTAACGTGTGGGAACGTCCTTTTCGAACTCCGCAGGTGGCACCTTGCGAAATCGCCCTTTTGTACAAGTCTGTGCGTTCGCAGTGCATTACACGTGTCGGTACAACTTTGTCTACGTGTTTTGTACTGCGGAACCGTTCCTAATAAATAGCCCACAGCAATGAGTCAAGACTACCTCCACGTCATCTACTAGGGACCACGTGGCAGGCAGCCTAGGCCGACTAGTAGTACCGTATACTAAGTAGTGCGAACCCATAGGCCATTCCAACAGATACGTTGTATGTGTGTATAGACTGCAGGTGGCTGAGCGCTGAACACCGCTGTGTCTTGCCAACCATGTGGTCTCCGTTGGCACGTGGAAGAAGAGATCGACGTCCGGATACAGGCAACCCCACCAATCTATTGCGAAGCAAGAAAGAAGCCGACATGATGCTATCTAACAGGCCGATGTGATGCTAATGACAAACCAACGAGGAATGCATACCAGGGAAGAGGAAAAGTCGAAAATGTTTGTGTAAAGAGTGCCGGTAAGTAATGATACAGAAACAGCGACGAAACAAAGCTAGTAAAGCAGACAATTAGGGGCATTCTAAGTGATACAATTAGGCCGCAACAGTCTGTTGATACAGTAAGCGACAGTATCGCTTCAAGTTGCCAATCAGTGCGTCGATTGATGGCTCAAGTGGTTGGGTTTCTCTAGTTTTGTGCTGCCAGATGGGCTTCCAGCCTTTTGCGCCACCCTATATAGTATGGGCAGGCAGGGCCGGGTTGATATTTGCAGAGTTCAAACAGAACGAGTTGCTCGTGGAATCCAGCGTTAAACCAGACTTGCTCTCGTGCTATCAAACAGGAGCTCATAAGCGATGGGAGAGAGGAAAGACTACAAGGGTCTACCTTGTCGAACCGCTGACATGGCTTGTGTGGCATCAACCCTACGCGTAAACATCACTAGAGAGCGTTGGTAACAAACTTGGGAAGTGTGGTTTGGGACAACTCACGGTATGCAGCGACCACGGCGGCGCTCCGGGTCAGGCCTTGATTGCAGTGTACGAGGACGGCACCGCCAGCTGCGACAGCTCTGTCGATGAACTGACAGGCCTTGGGGAGCCAGATTAAAAGATCGGCAAAGTCGACATCTTCAACAGGAATCCGTAGATGGGCAATACCAGACTCGGGAACCTCGGCAGGAATTGCGTCGTCGCAAACGGATACAACATGGGTGACCCGGCGTTCCGATAAAGACCGCGGTGATCTAGCCGCATGGATGCTACAAAGGTAGATGAGAAAAAAGCCGCATCACGGATATGGCACATACTTTCCAAGATACAGCTTATCTGGGATAATTGTATCGACGTTTTTCCAGCCCATGTTCCCTTGCTGTAGAATCTGGAATTCCTGTTGGAATGTCTGGACTCACAGCTCCATACATTGTTGGTTTTGTAGTTTCGGAGAGGCTCGAGCGTTTAGCACGGGTAGGCGACTCGGAGAAATGGAGTAACCGTTCTGCCATTGTTCTTGCGAGCAGAGGCGTACGAATGATGTTGCATGGCAGTGTGAAGAAATCGCATTTCACAGCCAGGATCACCCGCAGAGAAAGAGAGTCGAAATGCGATGCCCCAGACGGATAGCCCAGAAAGGAAACAAGCAATGGCGCACTCACCGCCACTGCGGGGTGGGTATGACGCAATGAAGACAGCTACTGTAGCTGTAGCTTGTTGAGATGACAAGTGGATGTGTCCCGTTCGCCCCGTCTCCGGTAGAATTGAGTAAGCTCACCCGGTCTCATTCCTAGTCCAAATTAGGAAGTTGGTCATTGAATTTCCCAGAAAATTGAGCCATTGCAGACATGACCCGGGTGCCCGAGTAGCCGTGCCCGACCTCGTTGGCGTGTCAGCTCAAGCTCGCTGGGACCTGGATGGATGCAGTGCGTAATTTTCATGAAAATACGCGCACGCACCGCATGTCAAGGTGCTACGCTCCTTCCGACCCCGTCCGCGTCCGCCTTTCGTTGGCTCGAGGACCACTTCCCTCGCTGCCTCCAACGACACTCGACTGCTTCCATTCCATACGCAATGTGAATAATTACCCGAGTACCCGGGCAGACCACCCCAGGTACGGAGGTACCCCGGCTCCCCGGACCAGGGCCCTCTCGCTAATAGACAGCCATGCCCGAAGCACGCCCGCACTACACTGCTCTGCCGCGCCAGTACGTCGGTTTCCACGAGGATCATTGGCCTGCCGAGCATCAGCGCCTTAGCAGGTCGGACTTGCGCCAGGAGGGGATGTGGAGACAAGAAAACGTGGTAGGTGGCCATCTTGAGCCCTCGTCGGAGATATCCGTCGCGCGGAAAAGGTGTGCTCAACGGATCATGTCT
The DNA here is from genome assembly GCA_038089255.1 of Austroboletus rostrupii. Lineage (NCBI taxonomy): Eukaryota > Fungi > Basidiomycota > Agaricomycetes > Boletales > Boletaceae > Austroboletus > Austroboletus rostrupii. Next base: position 7,100 of record JBBPKM010001045.1, on the reverse strand, counting down.
ACATAAATATAGTGGATCATCCACCACTCGCCGCAATCAAGTCCTCTCTCTCTGCCAGTACCAGCGATGATTGAAATCGAGTGGAAGTCTTCGGTGGGTTTTTTCTCTCAAGCCTTTACCTCCTCGCTTAGCCCCCAAAGCATTACCACTCGGACGGCCGTCGGCGCAGCCGTCCAAAGCCCTCGACCGTCCACGGCTGGCTCGTAAAGTGGCGTGCTACATTTAGCGGCAACGAACGCCTTCGTAGGGAGGGCATACGCGAAATGCGTGAAGCCAAAGCCATCCGAGAATGGAAGAAGCAGCGCAAGGCTGCCCGGCTGGCCAAGTCAAGAGCATCGAAATCAAACTGTTTATTCCATCTCTGGCCAATCTCACGGCGCAACGAGAAACTACAGGCACGAAAACATCCTTCGTGTGCTGCCACTAAACGACCGAGCCATGGAAGCTCCCGGCATCCGACCTTTGCCAACCGCTCGCCGAGAGCTTCCAAACGATCTAGCCATAGAGATCGTAATACATGCGTCTCTCGAAAAGCCGCAAAGGACCGTCAACGGATCACTATTCGGGTTACGGAGAAGAAATGACTGCTACGCCCTAGCTACCGGTATTGCGTATTTATTACCCCCGGGGTCATATTTATGTCATTAGATACTTGCACGTACTTTTACTAATGACCACATAACGCATGCAACCACGAGGCGAGATACTGCGATAAGGACATTACCAATAAATGCTAGAGTCGAGACAAAGTAAGGCCAATATTGATCCAGACGTTACGATCAAGCACATCCCGAGTCGGAAATGAATGCCTTTGTCTTCTTCTTCCGCCTTTTTCGCTTCCTCCTGGAGTTGTTCAATTCGCTAGTGCCACCGGACCGAACAGCGAGCTCCGGCGGGCCATCGAGATTTAGCAACGGTACGTTAAGAGGCTTAGTTCTATCAGGTACCTGCATAGAGCTAGTGTGGAGTCGACTGGATTCTAGCGTGCCCGTGTCTCCCGGAACCGGGACTAAGGGTCCAGAGAAGAATGAGGCAAATGCGTGCGCAGGGAATAAAATTCTGAACGCACCGGAAATTTCCCGGTGCGGTTCCGAGAGTGGGAGAGCTGCGGTCGCAGTTAGACTCGGAGAGAACGTGGTCTGAATGAATGATCTTGGTGAGGGGACCAATGTCGTTGACCGCTGTGCTTCAGTCACATGGTTCCATTGGTCTTCCGGGCCAGTCCACTCCTCTTTCCCTGATAATGATTCTGGCAGGGTCCTATTACTATACTGCATAAAGAACAGAATGAATCGCCTGACTGTTCTTTATAGGTTCTCGTGTCAGTTTATTTTCCAGGGACACTGAAAGTTTAGTCGCGTTTTCGACAGAGGCCGCATTGTGTTCCAAATCTGCTCTTCTTTTTTTCTTGTTGCTTTCGTGTCTAAAAGGGTCGACCTTTATCTTTCGCTTAATCGATCTTCCTTTACGCTCCTCGTCGTCCAATCTGGGGTCCTGGGGTTTTAAAGCGCCTGCATTCTTTGCCCCGTTCTTCTCCAGTCTACGCTTGAGTTTGGAGGCCTCGTGTGTCAGCGGAGAGGCTGTAGGAATGGACACGCCAACTCCTAGCCTATATGGAATTTATGGAACATGCGGGACAGTGACATCATTGCATACCTTGGAGGACGGTGTAATTCTTCTTCTAGTAGCTCTTTAACATTCGTACCACTGGATTCAGAGTGCACGAAGCGAGCAGGTGTTACCCAGGACGAGACTAGACTGTGGGCAAAAGACATGGTTATGTCAATCTGAGCCTGTAGAACGTCCAGGTCGACATCGTCTTCGGTGACCATTTAATGGTGGAAGTATCAAGTAAGAATGCACCTTTATGGAGTAACAGCCACATCTTCTCACGAGTGTCTCCTCCGAGCCATGGCGAACAAGCGGAAGAGGGACAATTTGGACGACTCCGATTCAGACGAGATAACGCCAGGAAAACAGATACTTCCTGTTGCGAACCTCCCTCACGACTTTGACCAAGAACCGCAGGATGGCATGCAGTACCTGTTCTTGGTTAGGTGTGGTCTCTACTACCCGCAGGTTCTATGCTCGTGCTCACGACAGCCGTAGACGAGACGCACGTCGATTGCCTCACGTCACAAGGGCAAAGAATCCGTATGACGTGCCCGAGAACAAGGTCACGCACATGCCCGCATCTCCATCCACCAGTGTCCTTCCTCACGAGGGGTGGAGGATCGCATTTCAGACACATTTCACCAATCTGAGAAGGGTGGGTATTTTGTTTGGTTGCCAGGATACATATATTCATATGATTTAGAACTTGATTCAGGCAACGAACGTCCCTCAGGGTCTGAAACCGAAGGTAATTCCAGAGAAGAAAAACAGGGACGCTTGGTGGATATTCCTCGCCGGCTATCCTGAATCAGAATGGCGTCCAATGGATAAAGGTGTTCGGAAGAAACTTGGCGTGCCGCATCGCGCACGAGCGTTTGCTAGTTCCGCAGAGGCTGTTTGCTTTGGAAATGTGTTGGACGTCTCGGACGTGCAGTCGGGAGCCCAGTTGCCTCACCTTCCGACCGCTTGTCTTTATAGCAACTTTCAGCAACAGCAAGACTTTCCCGACGTTGTCTCGGAGTCACCATGTACTGTTGACCTTTTGGGAGCTGAGGAAACCGGGAAACTTTCACCACCCATAGTTACACCCAGTCATCTGAAGGAAATTGATCATGTATGGAATCTGTCTTTGAATTCCCGCCTTTTCACTGAGTGCTTGGACGCAGAGGACGTCGATTCACCTGCTGATGTACTTTACGCATTGGATGAACATCCATCTGCAGAATCCCAGCGACCCGATGACGGTGATCTCTATTGGCCACGGGCAGTGGGTTTTTGCGCTTCTGACGAAGATAGAGGATGAAGTGTCTGCTGATGAAATGAGCCTTTTGCGCAACCTCGCTCGCGCATGCCTTGGACTCATCCAAGGGAAGAAGGCAGCGTCCGAAGGGGCCTCAGATCATGTTAGAATTTCAGAAGCATCCTGCTGGATGATCTTTGCGGCGATTGCGGGGTATTGGGGCCAGAGGGACCTGTGGGGCGATGCTGAGACCGCCCTGGCCGTTGGTAGCGATCTGTGAAGTAGAGTGAGTACATATCTCAGGTCGGTGCGTGGAGGCCGTGCAATTGATGCCCCTGTCCCTTAGCACCCGTGGGAAAGTGAACACCCCCGTTCGGTTTTATGCGATGCCACCGTTTTTCGTCCTTGTCGCCAGCCAGCATGCTTGTCCTCCTCACTCTCCTCCTCGCCCTGTCGTCCGCCTTGGCGTATCAGGTCACATTCCCCAATGCCAACCAAGGCTGGAGCACCAGTGGCGGCAACTACCTCAGGTGGCAGCGAGTAAGCACTGACCCAACCAATTTTACCGCGGTCCTGGTGGACATGGTGAGCCTTGGTTGCTTTATCTCCCCGCGAGCTTCCTGGATTCTTGGAGCCGTAGAACAATACCAACCTCGCAATTCTGGATAATTCCGTCGACGGAACGTCTGGCAGCGTCCTTTGCAATGCGCCAAATGGAGGCTGGGTTCCGGGTAGCGCCTACCGCGTTAATCTGGCCCAAAGTCCCGATCAACTCGACAGTCTACTCGCTCAGTCTAGCGAATTTAATATCACTGCAGGCTCGGCGTCTTCTTCCACGTCTGCCTTGTTCGTCCGTTTTATTGTATCCAGATGTATTGGACCTTACCGAATCCGTTTAGCACGACCACTTCCGCAACCTCCACTACATCCGGCGCTAGTACTAGTGTCTCTAGTTCAGATACTAGTACAACGCCGACAGGGACCAGTGCTGCGACCCTTGATGCAGATGCTCGGGCTGGCCTGTTCACTGCAGTCGCTGTATTGACAGTGCTAGCTATGGTGTTCTCCTGATCTCGATATGCCACATCGTGCCTGTACACTTCTTGCTTTTCCTGGATACTTTCAAGTGTGCGTCACAGAACGCCTACTTCATAGTCATGACTTTGTGATTTGTGCTTTTTGTCCATATTTTTCATATCCGGACGCGCTCGAGTGACTTGTATTCCTGTTTACTTGTGGTTGATATGATAACATAGACCTACAGTCATCTTTGTACTGATCTTTGTGGATATGCAACACTTTGCACATTTATTGCCACCCAACTGGACGTCGCAAATCAACGACTGGCTTGCTGAGGACGTGCCGTCTTTCGACTACGCAGGGTTTGTTGTCGGGGAGGCCGAGCGGAATGCCTTTCTCTTTGGAAAGGGAAAGGAAAATGCAGTACTAGCTGGTGTCCCCTTCTTCACCGAAATATTCCGTCGACTCGAATGCCAGTGCGTACATTATCTATTCCTCTTGCTCGACATATCATCCAGTTTTACAGGGTAGAATGGCACATGCAAGAAGGCGAGACGTTTGAACCCGTCAAGCACGTCGCCACTGTGAGAGGGAAAGCCCGACATCTTCTTCTCGGTGAACGAGTTGCACTCAATCTTCTCGCAAGATGCAGTGGCATCGCGACCAAGTAAGCCCTCGCTCTTACTCTGTTCAGCCGAGCAAGATTCCTAATGATGTGCGGGAGATCGAAGAAGATAAAGGATCTCGCTAGGGCATCCGGGTACAATGGGGTCATCGCCGGCACGCGAAAGACGACGCCAGGTAGCCTCTACTGATCCATCCCAAGTTTTTCTGTGTTCACGCCCCTTTTTCAAGGCTTCCGTCTGGTGGAGAAGTATGGCATGATCGTCGGTGGGATCGATCCGCATCGCCACGACCTGTCTACCATGATCATGCTCAAAGATAATCACATCTGGTCGGCTGGCAAGTTGCCTTCCGCATTTTCTATCGAGCTCCAGCTGACATATGTTCTAGGATCCATCACGGCCGCAATTCTACGCGCGCGTTCTGTTGGAGGATTCAGCGTATTGCTTGAAGTGGAGGTCGGTTCGGAAGCAGAGGCCAACGAAGCGATTGATGCTGGTGCCGACATAATCATGCTCGATAACATGGAAGGAGACGAGCTTGTGCACACTACGCGCAAGCTGAAACAGGCATGGGAGGGTAAACGCAAATTTTTGTTCGAATCGAGCGGAAACATTACAGAAAGTAACTTGCAAGAGCGTGCGATCAATGGTGCGTAGACTAGGTGCTTCTGTTCTAACTCTGTTCACCCTATTTATAGAGATCGATATCTTAAGCACTAGTGCTGTTCATCAGTCTGTGCAACACATCGATTTTAGTTTAAAGATACAGGTGGAGAAGTGAAAATATATCACTACTCCAAGTTGAACAATCGAAGTGCGTTCATGCCCAGAACATTGGCACGTGCGGAATCCTCCCATGACCGTACATTCCGTATGGCCTTCAAGTTCTCCTCAACGCTTTGCCATTTTTGGCTGGATTTAAGCGGCGGGAAGAACGGATGATCAGTTCCGAATAACAGTCTGGTGCTCCCAACTTTTGCGTCATGCTCTCCCCCTTGAGCACTATACGCTTCCGCTCGCCCGATGACGTCGCTCACAAAACTTAGCTCCTCGGCGCCATATGCAACTGCGTCAAAGTAAATTTTACCAAGATAGTATCTTGCATCATGCTCTAGCCGTTTTGCGACTACTGGATCATGTGCGACACACGAGGCAAGGCGTGAGGATAATTGAGGAAGCGCGCCACCTGAGTGGGCCAAGAGAAGACGCAGATTCGGGTAACGGTCGAGGATGCCAGCCAAGATAAGGCGAGTTATCGCCTAAGAATATCCCGTGAGGACAGGTACCAGATGAAAGACCCGACTCACGATTGTGGTCTCAAACGGAAATCCCAAAGCTAAAGGAAGGACATGGCCGTTCGCCTTTTCTCCAAAAGACTTGATATCGACACCATAGTGGGGATGAATGAAGACAACGAGATTTGCTTGCTGGAGAGCTTCCCACACAGGTTCCAGTTTCTCATCGTCCAGCCCATTGCCCACACCCCTCGTGCCCATGATTATACCCGATATGTGAGGCAATGCACTGATCTGCTTGATGATCTCAAGAACAGATGATATGGAAACACCCGAGACCAGTGGAAGGAGTCCAAAACCATACATCGACTTGAGGCCTGGAAAGCCATCGGCTTCGGGGGATGTGGCGCAATAATTCTCTAGATCATCGTTCAAGTCTTGCGCGAGAGCATGTGCACGTTCAGGGGTCAAAAAATCGAGCCAAGGGTTCGCAGAACTGTCCACAAATGGATGTCAGGAGTGCGAAGACGACGAAGATATGTCGAATGAGAACCTGACAAAGGAGACATCGATCTCGTGTCTCTTCATGAATTGCAATTTTTGGTCTCGATCCCAGTACTGTAGTGACATCGCAGATCAATGTTGGCGACCCGAAATCCAGTCCTGGCAACACACCTGCGGTCCAACGGGACGGCCGACCCCAGGCTCACCGTCGAGGATCAGCAACCGTTCTTCCGATTGGCCGTCTGTACTCGTCCGTTGGTATATGCGAGGCACTGAGGAGCGGGACCGCAATTCCTCAGCGTAGCGGGGAAGGTACACATGGGTGTGAACGTCGACGACGGGTGTTCTGGCCGACAGGAGTCGTTTGGACAGCTCCGCCGTGGACTGCTTTCCCAAGTTCATCGGGAAAAAGTAGACCAGTGGCGTGTCAATATGTAATTTTAAGAAGGGGACGGACAAATTACGTTTACGCCCAATTTACATACACAATCAATTCAGAACCACGATGCCCCTCCCTCATCGGATCCTTCAAAGGCCATGGCTGACCGCGCAGTCCGTGCTCCGGAAACCAAGATGTGTACCAGTATCGACGAGGTGCGTCTATCAACTTTACTTTGTCTATGGATGCTGTATTCTTGCGGTTAGCTTGCACAGATAGCCGCGAGGCTCGCTCGCATCGGCGAGGACGTCAACGACGCAGTCGCTCGGTCGTCCCACGAGGCCGCAGTGTGGAAATCTCGGGCCATAGAGCTCGAAGCGAGGCGGAGCCCTGAAGACAACGCCGCGCGAAGAAACAGGGAGAACAATGTGGAAAAAAGCTCAAATTCGTTCGGCAAGCCATGCTCAACATCTTCAAGGAAC
>JBBPKM010001044.1:0-10543 GCA_038089255.1 Austroboletus rostrupii | reverse complement strand
CATCCTGTGACTGGTGTGACTTGCATAAATAGGGTTCAGGGCTTGTCCCTGATCATGTGACCATCCAGTGATCCTTGATAAGATAAGCAGGGGAGATAAGATAAGATGCTTTGATAAGATCCCCTGATAAGACAAGATTAATAGATAAGAGATTAGATAAGTGCTAACATAAGTGCCCTTTGATAAGATAAGATTAGATAAAATCTTGCAACCAGGCAAGACAAGTCTAAAAATGAAAAATAAGGCCATCAAGGCCACTTCTCATGTTAACATATAAATATAGCCGTAAAGGCTACTTTTCTTGTACCACAACAGAGTCCATATCTTCTCCTCATCCGATCACCCTCTGGTCTTCCTAGCAGAACCCCCAGGTCTCCATATCTTCCCTGAATCATGCTCATAAAGATCTCTATCAGTCCTAGTTGCATCAACCTCCTCTGATGCTTCTTCTTGACTGCTTCTTTCAAATATGGCCTCCAATTAGATTTTATCCTTCACCTATCTCTCTGTCTGACTTCTGGCTACTCCTGGAAGTCCCCAACCTGTCTACTGTGTCTACTGGATGCCTACCCAATCCTTCCACAGTCAATTGGGCCATCTGGCCACATCCTAGACTGCTTGTTCTTTAACATAAGGTAAAGTCTCCTAGATCACATCTGATCTCCATCAGATGTTCACCAGACTTTCTGGCTCTTCCGCCAGCATCCAGACAAGTTCCTAACACCTCTGTGTGTCCTTGGACATTCCTGGATGCATCCTCTTCATTGAGATCATGCTTTCTTTGACCTTGCCAGAACTTCCAGATCATCTTCTGATCCTAGATCTCACCAGAACCTCTTGATCTCTTCAAAAGCATGAATAACAACTGTTATTCATTGCTTCAGGCATTCCCCTAGATGCTTCTCAGTTTCCTCTGGTTTCCCTTGCCACCTCAAGGCTCTCTGATCTATATCTGGTACCTTCCAAACAAATCTCCTTCTTGATCTAACTTATATGGCTACCTGCCATGTGTTCCAATTGATCCCATCATTTCTAGGCTGCATCTAGGAGTTCTCTGAACCTACTCCAACCCATCTGGACCCTTTCTGATGTGTTTCCACTTTCCTGACATCCAGATCTCCTCCTGTCACCAGATCTTCTTCTAGTTCTCTGGATCACTCCTGGCACTCTCAGTGCGGTCCCCACTTGTTTTTCAGCTCTCTCTGACCATCCTGCACTCACTCCATCATTTCCTCATCAACAGTCACAGAACTCCACCAAGTATTCACTGATTAATTATCAGTCCTTCTCTAACCTCTTGATTATCTTTCACATGATCAAGAACTCCTTGTGCTCTTCATTTCCTCCTTCTAGTTTCCTTGATTTCTTTGTCTTTATCTTGATCCTTGTACTACAGACACTTCTCCATCATCCCTCAGTCTCTCTTGTCTGCCTATATGGTTTATTCGTAGCTGAGTATCCTTTCTCAGCCTTCTTCTTGATTATCGCTTTCACCTCCTCCTGCCCATATGGCTGTATACTTAGTTTTCTTTCTTATCCTGCTTCTCTCTGATCTGATCCATGTTCTCCTCTCTACCCTGATTTTTTATTTGCTGTCTCTAACTCATTCCTGACTCATCTCTTATCTGGACACTTCCTTTTTTGAATCTCTTTGTAGTAAATAAACCCTAGACATCCATTCATGTACCTTAGCTTGATTCTCTCTACCCTACTTTTGCTCTAATGGATTCTCATCCAATTCCCCTTGATCTATTAACCAAGGCCTGACTTTCAGCCTCTGATATCTTGCTCCCTGAGGATGTCTCCTGTTATGCTTCGACTGGATAGGTAGGAGCATAGCCCTTGTGAGGCAAAAACCAAGTGTTAAAATACCCTAGGATCAAGGGTTTCAGATGATACAAGATAGCATCCACTCAACAGTAGGATGGAGTCTGGTTGACTAGGAGACCAAGTGAAAGAGAGTGCTTAGGAGCTAGCACAAAGGAAGAGATTTATTCCATGGAATACAAGGGAGAACTAAGCTAAAGTACAGGGAACCCATTGAGGGGTTTATATACATAGAGAAGGAGTTGAGGGCAGGCTTGTATAGTACAAAAGAAGAAGTGAAGAATAAGCATGTATGAGTAATGCTGACTGATATATCAGTCAGTGAGAAGTAATAAGTTAGAAGAGATGAATAAGCATGAAGGAGCTGGTGTACTAGTACAATAGTCACAAGGATATATGAGTGACTATTGTGGAAAGAAATATAAGTCCAGATATGGACATAACAGAGAAAAGAAATAAGAACTAAGGAAGAATCGTAATATCTCCAACACCTCTCATAATCTGGTCCTCCTGGCATAGCCATATAGCATGCATACTTGATGAGTTCTTCATTGAACTCCATTTCTTCATCCTCAGATCCCATTCATGCATGTATGCTGATGGGATATTCAGTCTTTACTTGAATTGCCCTGAAGGTCAAGTCTCAGTAGGGCTGCACTCCACTCTATCCAGGGTGAAGTGTAACAGATGATATCCATGCATCCATGGCAAAGTTAAACTGGCCATCATATTTCTATTTTATAATCAAAATATGAACTATCCAAGTTAATCAGGTCTGCTTACTTGTAATATTTTGGCAAGTCAATGGTGAACATTTGTAAAAATGAGCTGAATATCACATAATAAGGTTGACAAATGAAACATATAATAGTCAGGCCATTCTATCTTCATCAATGCTTGAAATCCTCAATTATTGACTATTTCAAATAGTCATAGGCTTTCAATAATCTAATACACAATCTCAATTCTGCAATAGTTCAAAGTAAGCCTGAAAGATATAATGTCATATTATATACACTTAGTCTCATTCCAAGTATTTTGTCAATGTAAGTTTGTTATATTTGCCTTAGACTGATATTCAAATACAGCAGATATTGACCCTGTCATCTTGTACTATTCAATTGCCTAACATGCAATCTCAAGGTTTTTGAAATTTCCAATTTGCTTCATAACATCATCACTCTAGCATGAATGCACATGCTTGTGCGGATTACTTGTTGATGTTTTGTTGCCCTTGTGGAGAAAGTGCCAGACTTTGTGAATATATTCCTTTGCAGGATATTTGAAGGCATGTGACCAGCATTGACCAACATATTCTATGATATGTTATATCTATAGAAATCATGATATACCTAGCTTAGCATCTGAGCTTTTAGTGGACTACTTAAGGTCAATCTCATTATCTCAAATAATAATGGCCTCAGAGTTGGCATGCTTATTAGGCTATGCTAACTTCTTTTGAACTACCATGGCTATCTTTTTTGACAGCATACTATTATCCTCTTCATCTGAAAAAAAAGCAACATGTGGCCATTTTTGGACCCTTTTGATATCTCTGTGGAGAAAATACAAGTATTGTCAGCAAAAGAGTGTGCATGTAACAATGCCTTGGCCTTTTTAGTTGGATGAGAGATTTGTTTAAATAGCATTTTAGACTAGTACTAGTGATGGGAATTTGTAGGACACTAGCAGCAGATCTTGAAAATATTTTTAGTGACATGCTGTAGTATTAAATTTCATATCCTGCTATATAGCTATGATAGATTTTGGCAGAGTTTGTTAGAACTAGACAGGCTAAGACCTCAGTGTCCATGAGAATGGCTAAGTTAGGCATACCTAGATAGACTAAGACTAGATACATTATAAGGACTAAAAAACATAGGAGAGAAATAAAGAGCTCATCCTTAGCATCCACAAGAATGACTGAGGGAATGAACTGCTATGGGGCAAGCCATGATATATATCATAATCAAGTTGGAATACTATGCATGTGACCTTGAGTGCACCAACAAAGTTCAAAATCAGTCATGGGTGGAATGGGTCCACAGGTCAGGGGTTAGGGGTACACGGGTCTTGAAATGGCAACCCGTACCCCTACCTGGACATACCCCTACCCCTACCCCTCACGGATTACCCATACCCGTGCGGATCTCTAATTACTTATACCTTCGCTCGTACCTCCCTAGAGGGAGATCGGATATACCCACAGTTCCCCCATCGAAAGCATCTTCAGTATCAGTAACGAAGTATCGCATCGCACTGCCCGTTTATTCCATCGCCCTCCGTTCTTTATCGCACCGTATTTCGCAACGACCCTTTTTGGACTTATCGCTTAGTCACCGGACCTCGTTCCCCATCCGTGCTCAGCCCCTGAGCAATCCCTACAAGTCTCAACTACCTATGACATCATGGTCGTTAGTCTCTTGTAATGTTCCCTAGTTTTGCGATATTTTCTAGTCGCCTCGAATCCACCCTCCCTACACTCAGGGTTCTTGTACTCGTTGGTGAGATCCTAACACTCTGAGGAATTTTAAAGCTTGTGATTCGGACCTGTTAACATATGGATTTGACACTCTGACTTTGCTATGCCGCTACTAACTGTATAACCAAAAATGATGATTCAAATCGAGTGCTTTGCTTCGCTTCTATTAGACTAACAAAGTATGAAGAGCATGTGGTACCGATTTGGAACCAAACCAAACACTAAGAGTACATATAAATAAAAAAACACCATTGGTGATGAGGACTCGGACACCTCTCCAGATTACAAGAAGTTACACACGATTCAGAGCTACAGGTTCAATCGCGAGCCTTGCATCCAATTTCAGACCTGGCACGCTTCATGTTCCACAGCTTCCACTCGACTCGACCTCAGCCCGTCCCTGTCTTCATCTGGTGCCAGTTCCTGACCTGATGTGCCTTCCATGAATGTGTCCGCTAAAATTGCCGTGCTTTGGCTTGCCAAAGGTTGCGTTAGAATGCCAAATCCGGTGTCCACTCCTTGATAGCGATGACACAGCTCGCGTTCGTAAAGTTCTCGTATGTTTATTAAGAATCGAGGAATGGCGTTTATGAATGCTACGACGCTAAGGGTGTTCAGGAAATTGCACCAAACAGTGTTGTTCGTATCGGGATATACGATTTCTATTAAACCGATAACATTGATGTGTACGTTTCTAAACGTTACGTGAAAGGTCAGTAAGGCGTGTCAAGAAACACGCGGGGATACATACACTAGGAAATAAACCACCCCGTCTCTGATAAGTAGTTGCATGATTTGATTAGGTCGCCACTGCTTTGCTGCCTTATACACAGAGATTGATTGCTGCAACGTCGGGATGATCGCAAGGACAAGAAGTGTAGCCCCAAGAACAAATCGAGGAATCTCAACGCACAAGACAAAGATGGACTGATGGGCCATAATGACTTCATAGCAAAGAGGGATGTTGACAATTTCTTCGACTGTGACTGATGTTAGAGTATGTGCTAGAGTGAGATTGGGGTGACATGAGGAAATTGTGACTTCGACGTACCTGAGAGGTAGGTGCTCGGATTGTCATAGATACACATAGAAACCAAGTTGCCAATGACCTGTGACATATAAATAAACAGAAGAATACAAAGTATTATTTTTGATCTATTCCAAATTGCATAGACCCGGAGAATCATGATCACTGAAAGCTCAATCCACAGTTAAGTTTCGACATGATAGAATTCGGAGGGTGCAATAACTCACTATCAGCAGCAAAGAGGAAGATTATATACCCCCAGACTTGGGTCAGATTTACGACAGTACCTTGTGAGTGTCGAGGGCATCAAAATATTTTAACATATATTATCAATTCATGCCTTACAGCTATAGCATCAATTTCAGTGAAACTCATAAAGTTGTATTAAGCACATACAACTATGAATAACAGTAATCAGTGACCATGTATGACAAGTGCAAAATGTTCTAAGAACATACTATTTGAGTGTCGGGAAGAAATGTAGCATTGCCTACACATTATAGGCTAAATTGTCATTTTTTCAATAGCTTAATTTTGTACACACTAAGGGCACCAATACTTGATATTCTGTTAAATTTTATGTGTATCGCCAAAACATGGACTTACATTGCTGATGCAATACCGACATAGCGGACCTGCAACAGTGGTAAATGGAAAAATTGAGAAAAAAAGTCTCTTGAAGGTTTACTAAAATAAAAACCGTGGAGAGCCAGGTCCACTTTCTGCACTGTTATACTGTCAGGGCCAGTCATTCGGTTGGAACAGTAAATTCCATACCCAAACATACTCTATCTTAATTGTTGTTGGTTAAAGATATCACAAAACGACACGAGAGAATCTACGAGCCTCTGAAACCAACATAAGGACTGAATAGATAGTCAAGTTTATCTTTTTGGAGATATCTTTTATGCACGAAAATCGAACATCACTTACGATAATCGTACACGACTGCAATGATTTGGAAAACTGTATCAGTAATAATATTGAGTGAACATTTGATTGAAGATTGAACGAGTGACAGCACCAGAGATGTAGCCAATGGTCTCAAGGGAGCGCAGAAAGTTGAATGAGCTGTTGAGTGCAAGTGACATGGGCGACATAAAGAAGGGTAGAGTGCCGACTGAAAGGACATCGATCCTCTAGTTATATCTTGCGCCTAAAATTTTTTTCACCAGTACTTTACATATCAAATCTCGTTTTGTGCAAAAGCGAGAACTTATTCGGCATTCGCAAGATGAGCTGTGGAGCTACGCAACAGAAGAACTGATGAACATGGCATTTCTCAACACATCAGACCAGTAAGATGATGAAATGAAATCAACTGCAGAGTGATCAACGGTTACCTGCCACCTGATGATTCACAGCGCGTCGCTCCAGCACTGCACAAACAAGTCCAATCAAAAATCACTGCGGAAACGAAAAATCATCTGTCGCCGGTTTGGGTATGGTTCGACAAAAACTGTACCGTAACTAGACGTGGTAACTTTTTAGCCGTCCAGTCCAGATTGCGTCGATAAAGGTTCACTTTTGCACGTCTAACCAGACCCTGGTTACTTTCGAAGACATTGACTCGAAAATGATGATTTGCGTTGTATCCAGAGTATATTTAGCAACCGGTTAAAGACTAATCCAGCAACAGCACATCCAGATAGTCACTCAAATGAATCCAGAATGCATGTAGTAGATTGATTCTAGATAGATACAAGCAAATTCTAATTAGAAGCACTGGCCCACTGTCCTGGTATGGTGTACCAAGTGCACAAAAAATAACATATACATATGTGTGGACCCACAATACATATAAGACCTACAACACATTTAGGGGAACCCTGCAACACATTCAAGAGGCAAGATCCTGCAACACATTCAGAGGAAAATCCTGCAATACACTTTGAAGGGGCTACCATAAGTATAGTACTAATACATATATACTAGTAATACATCTTTATATTTAATTCCAACTTCATTTCAAGGAGGAACACAAGATGATGAATAGATGAGACAAAACAGTAGATATGGGGGACTATAAAATACTACTACATCTACTCAACCCTCTCACTCACCAAGCACTGTGGTGAACTCTACCCATGGGCTGACCAAGCCTGAACTGCCATTTCATAGAGTACTAACCCACAGAGATTGTCAGCAGTCATGCATAGGGCATATATGTAAATAAATAAACATACCTGAGAAATCATTGATCTTGCATGGTCCTGCAGTAAGCTGTACCCATGGGCTGAGTATACCTGAAATGCTGTTGCACAGAATGCTGACCTGCAGAGATTGTTAATGATTATGCATAGTGGGTGCATGAGTGAATAAAAATATATCTGAACAACTTGTTGATCTTACAAGGTCCCATAGTGAGTTGTATCCATGGAATGACTGAATTTAAAACTGACACACTCTGATTTTGAATGAAGAATTGCAACAAGAAAACTTATTGCAATAGAGAGGACTTTTGCTTGAAAGGAAATTTTCAAGACTTTAAAGCAAGAGAGCCAGCTCTGTCATTTGGGGGTTTATATACTAGTTCTATTGTATGTACATGTTTCTGTATAGCTGACTCCAAACCTTATCATGTCCAATAGCATAAAGTACTCTAAAAGTCATGATGAGTCAGAGATAAGAGAGCATAGCCTTAACCAATAGTATAAAATAAGCAATAATAAAAATAAATAGTTATAATAAGTCATATATGAGAGAAATAGAAGATGAGTCATATGATATGTGACATAGTGAAAGTGATGTGTGCATGCATGTGCAAGAGTTTGTGTATATAAGAGAAAAATATCACAAAGAAAATTGTTATAGTGACCTCAAAAATCCTTTTCATATTGGCCTAAATTGCAATATGTGAAATATATTGCCAAGTAGTATGGAAATTTCAATTAGCTTTGATGGAGTTATAAATAGTACATACTCTTGGCTATAAAATTGCTCCCTATATCATGTGATTTGGTTCACACACTATGAAGATATGATTGATTCAAATTAGTAATATTATGGAAAGTATTACGCTTTGAATGGATAGGGCAGAGTGTAGCCTTGGAAGAACTTGGTATCAGCCTGCGTACAGCAGGACTTTCCAGTAGGTAGCACAAGGAAGCATCCACTCAAAAGTAGGATGAAGACTTTGGTGCTTGATAAGCAAATCGGAAGAGAATGATCTGGAGCAAAGCAAACTTGGTATTGACCAAGAAGAACTGAACTAATGTACACTGCTATGGTAATGGATTCTTATAGTAGTACATGTGTAGCATGGACCCAAAGCAAGAAAGGAAAACATAACAAGAATCAGACAACAGATAACTGATAATTGGCCAGTTTGAGTAAACAGGTATATATGATGGAGGAATTCCGCGATGGCAGATATGATAATGATGGAGTCTAATGGTTATCATATGAAGAAAAGATAAGTCCAATAAGAGAAAAGTAAGTTCGTAAAGGAAACTCAAAGCAGCATTCATGGAAGTGAAAGAAAAAGATGGATCGTAACAGAAAGAGCTTTTGAGCTTTTGGATTGATAACTAGAATCTCACTCAAATTATAGAATAACTGTTATTGTTTGTTAATATATACAAACAAACATATATAATTAGCATATCTGAGTTTAAAAAAGTTCCCACACTTGTTGATTTTCTATTGCTATCATGGTCAGATCTCTTTTTTTTACTTAGCAAAATATTATTCTCTTTTTGCTTAATGCTGGCCATTCTGGTAAATCAATTGCAAAGCAGACTGGTGTTAGCTCTTCTGCCATATCCAAACTTTGCTCAAAAGAGCATTCTCATCTTCCTAAGACTATAGGAGGTTATTCTTTCAAGCTTTCTTTTATCAATATTCAGCATGCTCAATATCTTATCATCTCTAAAAAGGCTAAAAATACTATCCAAGTAACCAAAAAACTTACCAACATCATTAACCAACCCCTTTTTTCCAGTACAGTTTGTTTTCATTTGAAAAAAGCTGGTATGAAAGCTGTGGTCAATTTCAAATAATCTTTTCTCTTTGCTAGGCATTGCAAGGCTTGCTTGGATTTTGCTTATGCCTATAAAAATTAGACTATAAAGGATTGAAAGAAGGCAATATGATCTGATAAGATCAAAATTAATTGCTTAGGATCAAATGGATGCAAATGGGCTTGGAAAAAGTCAGGTGAGAAACTTAGTGATAGGCTAGTAGATGGAATCATCAAGTTTAGGGAAGATTCTCTAATGATGTGGAGCTATATGACTAGAAATGGAGTTAGCTTTGCTATTAAGATTGATGGAAGGATAAATGGGGACCTCTACCTTTAGATTTTGAAGAATGAACTTCAGCAAACCCTAGAGTATTATGGTCTCTTTTCTTCTAATATCATCTTTCAACATGACAATGATTTCAAGCATACTTGCAAAAAGGTCAAGGAGTGGCTAGAGGAGCAGGAATTCAAGACTATGGTTTGGCCCACACAGTATTTTGACCTGAATCCTATTGAACATCTCTGGGATTGGCTGAAAAAAAAGCTTACAAAGTATAAAAACCCTCTTAATAAAATTTATGAATTATGGGGAAAAGTTCAAGTGGAATGGAATAGAATACTGGTTAAGGAATGTAGGAAATTTATTGAGAGCATGCCTAGAAGGGTTCAGGCAGTGCTTAAAGCAAAAGGGGGCTGTACCAAGTACTAAAAATACCCAAATATCTTGTTTGATGCAAAAGCTCAAAAACTCTTTCCATGATATTACTGTTTTGAATCAATCATATCTCCATAGTGTGTGAACCAAATCACATGATCTAGGGGGCGATTTTATAGCCAAGAGTATGTACTATTTATAACTCCACCAAAGCTAACCGATATTTCCACACAATCAGGTGATATGTTTCACACACCACATTTTAGGCCAACATGGAAAGGGTTTTTGAGGTCACTGTATAGGCTTAATGGATCTATAACAATTATATATCTTGTTGCAATTTCACTTCTTACTTGATTTTGTAATATATTAGATATGAAAATGTAGCACTCTGATATTATATTTTTAGTAGTAGGCAACTAGTAATTATGGCATTAGATCAGCACATTTATTCAAAAAAAAAAATCTGTTAGATCTGCACATTTATTCAAGAAAAACAAATTTCGCCGCAGTTTTTTTTTTTTTGCTGCATTTTTTTTTCCCCCACCGCGTTTTTTTTCCCTCGCCATGTTTTTTTTTCTCACTGCA
>JBBPKM010001043.1:0-10556 GCA_038089255.1 Austroboletus rostrupii | reverse complement strand
AGCGGACCGCCGAATCCATCGTAAATTTCCGTACCCTCGTCTCTGGGACACATCCCAGAATCCGCCGTTCTCGTACTGGTGCGTTCTGCGGAACACTTTCGCTTCCCTCTCCTGAGTGCTTTTTTTGGCAGGTTCTATTATATGTATGCAAATATGGCTAGCCTCAACCATTGGAGACAGGCACGGGGTTTCAGTATGTTCTCTTATTGGTTAGGTATCCATTTTTATCTGCTTGCTTCTCACGATAGACACGTTCGTCTTTCGACCTCATGCTGGAGAGGCCGGTGACACGGATCATCTAACTGCCGCCTTTCTTACCTCGCATTCAATTTCTCATGGTATACTTCTTCGCAAGGTCCCGGCACTGCAGTATCTCTTCTATCTAAGGCAAATCGGCCTCGCGATGAGTCCTTTGAGCAACAATGCGTTATTTCTTACGTATGAACGGAACCCGCTTCCGGATTTTTTCAAGACTGGATTAAACGTAAGCCTGAGCACCGATGACCCCCTTCAATTTCATTTCACCAAGGTGCGCCATCATTCCTGTCATACTAATTTGACATTTATACGTGTCAAAGGAACCTTTGTTGGAGGAATATAGCGTTGCTGCCCATGTAAGACATGCAGAGCTTTCAACGGAGAATATCTCACATCACGGCATATAGATATATAAGCTCCCTCAAAGTTCGCTGGCCGAACTAGCCCGGAACTCTGTCGTACAGAGTGGCTTTGAAATGGAGATCAAACGCCATTGGCTAGGTCAGGGATGGTACCTAGCGGGCGCAGCCGGTAACGATATACACAAGGTCAGATTGGGAAATTTGTTGCTTGCTTTTTTTAACTAAGAATGATGTCCCCAATCCCCACATATGTAGACGAACGTTCCAGATATCCGCCTCGCTTATCGTCACCAGACGCTGGTCGAAGAACTAGATATGATCAATCATTGCTAGTTTGTTGGACAGTAAGAAAGTTTTAAAGTATGAAGAACTTCTGCCTCTGTTATTCTATTCTTTTGTTTGCAGTGTGGTCCCAGTATCTAAAATTCCACGTATGCCGAGAGGAGCGCCCTGTGCACATGATCCATACTTATTGGGTCTCATATCTGAACGGTTTAGTCGAATCTTACACAGCCCTCAACCAGCACCATGAACTGTAACCTTTTTGTTTGAAAAAGCAATGATGCATTGGCAGCCAGCATCATGAGGGACTGATTTCGGTTTAGATTGGTTTCACCGGTTTCTATGAAAGTCGCAGAGTGGACTGCAATTTACGGCCTTTATCAATCCCCTTCGAGTTCCCTCTGATTCACTGGTGTCCTGCTCTAACGGACGCAAATACCGATTTTCTCAGTGTTACCGGTGAACTACTAACCGAATATCTTGTCAGGTGGCTACAAAAGGCTTGCTTGGGTCACGGATTGGCTGTTTTGATTCAGACTAAGTCCTCCCAGAGGTTCCCACTCACTAACCCAATCGATATCGATCATACGATGTCAGATGCAAGATCCAACGACGCATATGGCACCCCTTCTCGGCCACCCCGCACTATTGTGATTTGCTTCGATGGTACGAACGGACAGTATGACAATATGGTACGCCCCTTTTACGATGATGGTTAAAGCGGACAGCTCAACGTGGTCAGAATACCAACGTGGTCAAGTTATTTGGTCTTCTCCGGAAAGACTGTCCAGATAAGCAAGTCGCTTATTATCAAGTACGTTTTCTAGCTGTCCTACCGTGCGATTCGCAGAGTTCGACTTAAATGACATGTAGGCAGGAATCGGTACCTATTTTGCTCCTGGAGTTGTTTCACCAGCATGGACGTGGTGGGCGTCGCTTCTGGATGAAGCAGTAGCTTGGTATGTGCCCCTACTATCTGTAAGAGAATATTCACGGATGACGTATAAGGTATCTGGATGCACACGTAATGGCTGGGTACCAGTTTCTCATGAATCAATATGAGGCGGGGGATAAGATTTGCATCTTCGGTAAGCGGTATTATCGTCTCGATCAGGCATTTTGCTGATCCCGACTCGGACTAGGCTTCTCTCGCGGAGCATACACTGCCCGCGCACTAGCTGGAATGCTCACCAAGGTAATTTAGGCGATTAGAGCGTGATCCGCAAATTTTGATCGCTCTTGTACAATAGGTCGGATTATTACCAAAGGGAAACACCCAACAAGTCAGCTTTGCATACAAGGCATTCAAACGAACCGATAAAGAAGGGGACAAGATCGCCGCTGGATTCAAGCGGACCTTTTCACTGGATGTCAAGATTGAGTTCGTAGGTGTATGGTAGGCATGCTAAGAAATGCGAGTCGTTATTGCTGCTTACCAGCCACTAGGGACACCGTGCAGAGTACTGGGATACTCGTTAGTCGTACTCTACCATTTACTGAAGACAATTATGCTATCAGAGTATTCCGGCATGCGCTCTCTCTTGACGAAGTAAGACCCGTTCAGAACGGTATAATCTGCTCCCACTAACTTTTACCCAGCATCGTGCTAGATTCCGACCAAACCTGTATCATTGGCCCACAGAGGATAATGATCCCAGCGATTTGACCCACACGGAGGGGGAAGTCAGCTGGGGCTGGAATGCCGTCAAGACATTCTTCCAGAAGCTCTTTTTCAAGAAGAAAAAAAGGACATCTCAGCAAACTGCGAACAATGGATCGTCGGCCAATGTCAATGGTGCTCAACGGAATGGACACAGAGAAGAAGCAAGCACGAGCAAAGCGCGGGGTGAAGAGTTTCTCGTTGAAGAATCATTCCCGACCACGGATGTGTTGGAAGTGTGGTTCGCTGGTTGTCATAGCGGTCGGTTCAAGCACCATGACCTTGTTTCCGTGAGTTGCTTACTCGGATTCCATTAGATGTTGGTGGGGGAAATGTTGCCGACGACGTCAAGATATCGCTCGCCCAGATCCCATTGCACTGGATGGTGGAACAGATCATAGAAGCGCAGTGTGGTATTGTGTTTGACAGTGAGGCACTTGCACGCATTGGATTCACAGCTTCAGTGCCTCCTGGAAAAAGAAGCGAGGGGCCGTCAGCTAGTAATGGCGTTTCTGCCACCAAAGCAACACAGAGTACTGCGCAAGGATCTCCGAGCGAAGTCAACCAGTCTCTAAGTGAGGCTGAACTATATGCTGAGCAATCAGATGCCGTGGCACAGGTGTTCGACGAGTTGGTGAATAACAAGTTGTGGTGGATACTGGAGGTACTGCCTTGCTCTGAAGCTTGGCAAGACAAGGGCGTGTGGCGTATCAAGTGGAGGTGAGTAATCACTCGTTGATGGCGACATATGACGAGCGTGGATTTATGCAGCATTAACATGGGACGGGGCCGATTTATACCCTACGAGAAGCCCAAGTTTCATCACTCGGTTAAGGAGAGAATGAATTGTAAGGCGCTAAAGTATAAACCGCGAGCGATTCACGACAACGACGCGGTGTATGTTTGATTTGATTGATGGGTCTGATGGAGCGCGAGTCCTATGAACACCTAATATGTACATACCGATGTTAGCATAATTTGAGACCTGGAGGTAGGGCAACCGTGACGGAGTTGAATTGGACAGCCGCCCAGTGATACTGACAGGCTGCGCCAAGGTGGCGGCGTCCCTTTGTAACACAACAACACAACCCTGCCGGCCATACATGTATTTAACCGTCCGAGCTAGCGGGCTGTACGTACTCTGTGCACAGAAAAAGGGCAGCCACTCGGGATGGAGATCGGGTAGTCATTTTCGCGGTGAATGGGAGCAGGACGAGTCTCTGCTGAGGGGACCGCGGGCTCAGACAAGTTTGCTAGCTAGCCGGGCTGCTAATATTATAGCGCCTGGGAAGCATGGAAGTCAATTCGTTGGAGCGAGTTATAAATACAATTACTGCAGAGGATGCGCTCTGCTAGGGGAGGGTCCAGAAGTGAGACCAGCCGCGTAAGGCTAGGAGGGCGAGCTTGGCGCAGCGGGGGACGCAGGCGAGTCGAGGGCACGCAGGGTGACACAGCCACGGTGGGCCTGCAGGAAGCACCGTGAGTGGCAGCCGCACCGCTCTGCTCCGCACGCGGGCGGTGCACGACGTTGCCTGTTTTCGTTATGACTGCGTAAGGACCCTTCTTTCCCTTGATCCACACCTTCCTCCATCCCCTCCACCGCTGGCCGGCGCTGCTAAATTCTCATCTTCCCGCAGCCTTTTCCCTCTCCAACGCGCCCCATGTCTGCCCCCTCCCAAGGCGGGCACTACAGCGATGAGTTCGCCGATCGCCCCATCCCCCTCCAGCTGCAGGCCCCCCGGTCCAGCACCTACAGCGGCGTGCCAAGCTCTCCCCTGGAGAGCGTCTCTACCTTGCCCCGCGAATTTGGCGTTCAGAGTTACGGCGACGAGGAATATGCCGAAAAGCTCCCCTTGACCGCGCCTGAGGTGTATACTCCAGGTGGCTTTTATCCCCCTGCGTAGGCCACGTCCTCGTATTTGCGCACATCCACTCATCCATCCCTACAGGCCCGCCGATCCATCCGCATATGGTGACCCTTATGCCGTTCCAAGCTCGCCGTCGTCCGACTCGCCAACGGGCGTCGAGACTGCCTGGAGACGGCGTCAGACCATCAAGCGCGGCGTGACCCGCAGAGTCAAGCTGACAAACGGAAACTTCATCACCGAGTACCCTGTTCCCACACCGGTTCGCAACGCAATCGAATCAAAGTACACAATGTCCAGCACGACAGAGTTTTCGTAGGTATCCGCTGTTGCTCAGTTCCGTCTATCACCGACCATCTCCTTTTAGCCACATGCGATACAGCGCTGCTACGGTCGATCCAGACGACTTTACCGAAGCCAATGGGTGGTCCCTGAGAACGAAGCTCTATAATCGCCAGACTGACATTCTCATCGCCGTCACGTCTTACAACGAGGACAAAACACTTTATGCTCGTAGCCTTCATGGTGTCATGCTCAACATTCGTGACATCTGCAAGACAAAGCAGTCCAAGTACTGGCGGCGAACTGCGGAGGAAGGCATGCCAGGTTGGCAGCGAATCGTAGTCGCCCTTATCGTTGATGGTCTGGAGCCAATGGACAAAAGCGTTCTCGATATCTTGGCCACGGTGGGTGTATACCAGGATGGTGTCATGAAAAAACAGGTGGATGGAAAGGATACCGTCGCTCATATTTTCGAGGTCAGCCCTTTTTTTCCCGGTCTTCAATCATCGTTTAAATTCATGATACACACTAGTATACCACTCAGCTTTCTGTGGATCCAACACCTCAATTGGTTCTCCCTCATGAAAACGACCCCAACAACTTGGTTCCTGTACAAATCATTCTTGTCGTCAAGGCCAAAAACCAGAAAAAGATCAATTCTCACCGGTGGCTTTTCAATGCCATTGGGCGCATGTTGCAGGTACGAGCACTCTTCATCTGACCTTGTTTTCAGATGTATATTTACTTCTCTTGTCTAGCCTGACATCTGTATCCTCCTGGATGCTGGAACAAAACCACAGCACAAATCTATCTACTACCTGTGGGAGGCGTTCTACAATGACGCTCATCTGGGAGGATGCTGTGGGGAAATTCACGCCATGCTCGAAGGAGGGAGGAAGCTTCTAAATCCCTTGGTTGCAGCTCAAAATTTCGAATACAAGATGTCCAACATTCTTGGTAATGTATCTACTTATTCCGTTGATACACTGATCTGATCGCACGTAGATAAACCGCTTGAGAGTAGTTTCGGCTATGTATCTGTGCTTCCCGGTGCCTTCTCCGCTTACCGCTACCGCGCAATTCTTGGACGGCCCCTTGAACAATATTTCCATGGTGACCATTCGCTTGCTGATCGTCTTGGCGCGAACGGCATCTATGGCATGAACATCTTCACCAAAAACATGTTTTTGGCCGAGGATCGTATCCTTTGCTTCGAGCTTGTTGCGAAAGCCGGAGAGCGCTGGACGCTGACCTATGTCAAGCCATCGAAAGCAGAGACAGATGTTCCCGAATCCGCTGCGGAGCTGATTGGTCAGCGCCGTCGTTGGTTGAACGGTTCTTTCGCTGCTTCGTGTGTGGGTATTTGATGTTTTCTATGTGTTGTTCAACGCCCGATGATATCTGGATACTAGTATGGCATAGTTAACTTTTTCAAGCTCTATCGTTCGGGCCATGGAATTATTAGAATGTTCTTCTTCCACATTCAGGCTTTAGTAAGTAATATCTTTCCAGGGCTTTTCTAGTCTGACTGAGCAATTTCAGTATAACATCTTTTCGCTAGTTTTCTCCTGGTTCGCATTGGCCAACATATGGTTGACATTCAGTATTATCATCGACCTTCTGCCTGTCGCCCCAGAGAATATCTATATATTCGGGACTCCCACAATCGTATGTGACTCATCTTCACGGTATTTCATGGTACTAATTGGGTATTTAGACACTCTGGGTGAACTTTGCCCTCAAGTGTATATATTTGGCCTTCCTTGCATTACAAGTAGGTCTACGACTGGCATACATTGCAGCCGCTAACCATTGCTGAAGTTTGTCCTTGCTTTGGGGAACAGACCCAAAGGCGAACGAACCGCTTACGCGGTGACTCTCTGGTCAGTTGCACTGATATAATCATCCATTCCTTTGCTTAGTTCGTACAGGGTGTACGCCGTCCTGGCTGTTTACCTACTTGTCTGTTCATTTTGGCTAACAATCAAGGCATTCTTGGTAAGAGAGGAGCATTCATTGCTCTGTCTGTGACTCATTTATTTCGTTTAGAATATCCCCAACGAATTGAAGAACAAGACCGTCATGCAAATTGTTCTGACTTTCTTAACCCCCCCGGTTGGGGCACTGGTTGCCGCGATGATATCTACATTCGGTGAGTTTAGGCTGTAGGATGGCGAGGCTGTTAAGCTCAGTGGTATCTTCAGGGATTTATTTCATTGCATCTTTCCTCTATGTAAGCTCCCTACTCTTTTGCAAGAGAAGCACGCTGAAACCACTGTTAAGCGGGACCCTTGGCATATGTTCAGCAGCTTCTTCCAATATTTGTGCCTAGCACCTAGTTTCACGAATGTCCTCAACGTTTACGCGTTCTGCAACTTGCACGACGTATGTCAACTGATAGATTGAAATTTTTACGCGCGTCTGATTAGATTCTGTAGGTGTCGTGGGGTACGAAGGGTAGCGACAAAGCCGAAGCCCTTCCATCGGTTTCCTCGTCGAAGACCAAGGACACGGATGCCCCTGTCGTTGAAGATACACGTCGGAGGCAAGAAGATGTTGATGCTGCATTCAAAGAAACTGTCTTGAGGGCGGTGACGAAACTGGAGGTCAGCGAAGTCCGTGAAAACCCCACGATGGACGATCAGAACAAGACTTTCCGCACGAGGCTTGTCGCATTTTGGATGCTTTCCAATGCCGCACTTGCGTTGGTGATCGAAAACATCGACGGCATAATCAATCCAGACACTGCGGTGTCGCAAACAGCTGAAGTGCACTATAGGCAAAACATTTATTTTGCCGTCATTCTGTACTCTACATTCGGCCTTGCCGCAGTGCGGTTCGTTGGCGTAAGTAGTTCCTAATGTCCAAGTACTCGCTTTGCTCATGGGATGATCTAGTGTTTGTTATATTGGTTCAAACGCAACCTTTTCAGGTGCTGCAGGAGGAATTAGAGAGCGGATATTGCCACAGTACGAACATTTGCTTCTTTTGTTTTGCATGGACTTGGATCAGAACTCGACGATCAACTTCGTTCGAAAACCACCCTTCGCAAGGCGCATTCCATTTTTTCAATCGGACACTCGACTTTACCCTAGTCCTGATGATACCACATCACTGTCCGCTTTACATACTTACAGGTAGCATAACCTCTGTGCACTGGACTTTTCGTAGATAATTCATACTTACTTGGACATGACTGACTCGGACCGCTAGAATAAGACTTTTATGTTGTTGACGTTGTTCTCCAATCAAAGCATAGTCTATCATTGAAATTTGAAGTCGACTATAATTTATGAAGGGGTTTCCTTCGGAAAAAGGCAACCGGATTCAGGCTCGTCGATGCAACATTGGGAGGCGCTGACAATGTTTCAATGTCATTAGCCACTGCGTGGCGAGGACCGCCGACTGCTCCTATGTTACGCCTCTGGGAATTCAAAGCATCGCACGAGTTTGGGCTGCAGGAAGAACCAGAGGCCGGACGAACGTATGTGGGCCGCCGCGCTTATTTGCTACACACTACGCTTACATAAGCTTAAAGCGAGTAGCAGGTAAGCCTATGGTCTCTTTTATACTCTACGTAGTCCTACAGGTTCAGCTTGAGAAGTTCCTCCCACTTCTGTACAGCCCAAACAAGGACAGCCTTAGGGACAACACATGATTTGGATGAAGGCTAGCTCTGACGATCCCCTACTGCATGGACAGGGAATCCGCTAGGATAGATTTTGCTTACAACTATCTTTATGGAAGCCACCATGGGCGGAACACTCAGAACAGAACGTGAGGAATGTGTGTCGTTCGGGGGGAGTGAGGTACATGGGGGGCAAGCAGCGCCCTTATATGTCACAACTAACTGTGACCGTGACCAGATGGTATGCTGGGTGGCATACGGTACGGGAGCGACTGGGAGACTTGGGAACCCAATGGCATACTGGAGTTGTGTGTCCAATCACTACACTTTACTTGTACCAATGGATCCTGGCAAGCTGCTTTATCAAACACATGGGCTGGTGTGAGGACTTGTCTGTCCTCCAAAGTCTATGAGTAGTATGTTGTAGGTGGTTAGTTGTAGTGAGTTGCACAGCTTATACTAATGCTACCTGCTGAGCTGTGATGACTAGACCACCATGCTTAGCTGCACAGCCAAAAGGTGGAAATACTGAATGAACAGCATTCAGTATCATGGATGATATATGTACTAGTTACAGGACCTAGGTAAGCCAGAGTGCTTACATCAGCTCAATATCTGATCATGACCATCTCCCTTCCTTGATAGTATACTTGCTGGAGCAGCTTTGTATCATGGACATTGATCAAGTCTAGCCTGTGAACAGCTCAGCGGTCATCACAATGCAATGTGAATGAACACTATATTTACCTAGTCCATGAACAGCTAGGTGACATGAATGAGCTACAAGAATAATCAAGCACATATATGATACGTACCTCAGTGGTCATCACAATGCAATGTAAATGAACACTGAGGAAGAAAGGAAAAAGATACATACAACTGATAACTATAATCTGCTGATGTAATACATGAAAGGTGGATGGGATAAGATGATAAACAATCTAAGTGGCAACAGCAATAGCGATAACAGTAGCAATAATAATAGAAAGAGAAATAATAACTTCAACACACACCCCTCAGCAAGGACCCAACCCAAGAAGTCCATAGAGCTGATCGAAAGCTGGATGAGGGAGCATCTTGATCAAAATATCAGTGATGTTGCAATAAAAAGGGATTCAAATGAGGCAAAAAGTACCATTGTCAATGTGCTTGCAAATGAAATGGTAACAAATGCTGATGTGCTTGGTACACTGGTGAAATTTAGCTGTGGTGGAAAGGGATTGTTGGAAAAATCTCGAGGTCATTACATGAGATTTTACTCAATTTTAATGGTACTGGTTTCCACAATCCATTTTAATGTACTGTCAATGAACAGCTGGCATCATGTTTATGACATTACAATGCTGTAACAGGATTACCATGCATGGCAATGATGTGACTCACTGCCAATGTAACAGCATCATTGCAGTAACATTATAGCAAGGTAACAACATTACAACACTATCAAAAATGAATCACAAGCCACTGCAATGACTGCTAACTATTACAAGTCACCACAACTACTACTACAATGTCATAGATAATGTATTACAGTCACTAGGTAGTCGATTACATCACCCCCTCTAATTGCCATGCAATGAAAGATTCCCCTGCCCCATCCCAGGTCAGGTGACTGCCTTTGTTGCCTTTGTCACTCATGGTTTCCTTCATCACTTATGGTACATAGATCTGAAGGGAATAGCAGCAGAAAATCATCAATAACCCTTTAAATTGAGCATGAATAGTAACACAAACCAAATGGGCATAAACTGCACAACCAAAAAAAGTTCAACAGGAAAGTGGGCTGTATTAAAAGTGATAAAATAATATAGGTCAACATAATATTCAGTGACATACAACAATGAGCAGTAACACTTACCAATCAAAATGAATGGGTGAAAGACAACCATGGTGGTATGATAATAATAATGTCAATGTCTGAATCTGAATCAGTGACAATGAGAAGCAGATATGATACTTACCGACAGCGCCTGGTCCATTGACATCAATGATAATGGAAACTTCTGAGTCAGTGTTGTCCACCTTTGGTAATTGGGTCAGATGATGATTGACAGGATTGTGGACAAAGCGTTCGAACATGATAAAAGTAAAGGGCAAAAATGGGTTGAAGGTCCGACAACTGAGGTTGCTGACTTTAAATTTTACTGCTTATTAATGCTTATATAGTGGCATTGACTAGTATTAAAATGTCTGTAATACTAATAATAATAATACTAATA
>JBBPKM010001042.1:0-10557 GCA_038089255.1 Austroboletus rostrupii | reverse complement strand
CATCTCAGTGACGCTTGTCTTTTGTTCTTCTTCTACTTTTCATACTGTCTGAGGTAGCGGGGGGCGTCCTTGCGTATTTTTGGGGCAGGTTCGTACTGAATGTCCCTTTTGTCAATACAAGAAGCACAATCCTTCCTTCCTACACCTTTCTCGTTCCTCTGGGGTAAGCCTCCAGATGGTGATGGCATCGATGTCCATTGCGTTTGGATCCCGTACTGGGGTACTGCGGGATGGGAATGACGGGGAGAATGTAGTATGATGTCAGTTTCTTTCTCGGGAGATGACAAGGGCTCTTTCCTCTACTCCTGCAAAGTGAACGGCTTTAAAGTACCAGTCCGTGATTTTATCCAGTACCTTCTCCATAGAGTAAATTCAATGCATAAGGGGTTCCAGGATCCCACTCACGAAATAGTTGATCAATACTTGATCATCCATGATGCCCGTAAAGGCAACATTGCTTTGAAACATTGCAATGTATTTTTGTAAGGCGGGGTTGTATCCGCCACGTTGATTTACTGATAGACATTCTCAGGTGATCCATGCTAAGAAATCTCCTTTGACATCTGCATTTCGAAAGCAGTTTGGAATGCTGTTTCGAAATTGGCCCAGGTTTCTAAGGCGAAGGTTCCTGCCATGAGTTTGAATTCTCTAAAGGTATTGGCCCAGGTGAGTGCTGTTTCCTTCTTCATAAACGAGAGCACGTAAGCAATTTGTTTGTTTGGTGTTTTGTAGATTTTGTCGTTAACAGCTAGATAGAGCTGTACTGACTGTATCCAGGGCATAGCCTGGGCGTAGGACCCATCAAATTCCCCAGGTGTGCCAAGGCATAATTCTATTGGTTTTATAGGGGTAGTGGCAGTGTTTGACATTGCGGGTGCTGTAATGTTTGTCGTAGGGTTCACAGGTGCGGCATTAGTAGGTGGGAAGGAAAATATTCTTCCTGCTTGCAGTTGCGGCATAGGACTTGGTGGGGTCACAGCACACAGTATGATGAGAGAGCTACTAAGTTGCTGCTCAAGTTCTTGTAGACTGAGGTTTTCGGTATCAATAGGTTCGTCAGGGTCCGTGGGTATTTCTCCCGAAGACTCGGATGCAGTAGAGGGTGCAGGGGAGTCCTGCCGATTTTGCCAACCAGAGAAACGATTTGACGATATGGTGGGCGATCTAGACGATGCTAGTCGTGATGAAAGAGTTTAGTTCTTTTGTTACACTTGTTCCGGGTAGGATACAAGTGTGGCCTCAGATGAACCAAGTTCCGAGCATAGACGTAAATAACCCCTGTGGAAGGGAGTCCGGTAGGTAACACGAGGAAGCATCCACTCAAGAGTAGGACGAAGACTCAGTGCTTGATTAACTCAAATGGAAGAGAACGTCTGAGGAGCCAAAGGACAACTTGGTATTTGACCAAGGAGAACTAAACTAAAGTACAACATACTACGTGCATAACTGATATAGGTATCTATGCGAGCACAGACCAAGAGATAAAAAGGAAAACATAACAGTGACTGGGCTAAGCATATGAGTAATACCTAGCTCGATGAGTAAAACTAGATGACTAGGGGAAGGAAATCTGCGACAGCAGATGCGTTGCTGAAGTAGTCCATATAAGGGCAATCACGAGAGAAAAAGATGAGTCTGTACGAATCGTAACACAAGGATTGTTCAAGTTGAGCAGTTAGTTCCTGGGTGTCTTGGTTTTCCTGAACAAGAGGTTTATCAGAATCTGTTGGGATCTCTTCTGATAAGTTGGAAGCAGTCAAGAATATTGGGGAGTCTTGGCAATGTCACCAGCCAGACTATCGGTTCAGGTGAATGGTGGATGATCTAGAGCAAAGCTAGTCACAACATGTTGAGCTTAGTTCTTTTGTTATGCTTTGACCAAGTAGGTTGGAGCATAGCTCTTGCAAAGCAAGAACCAGGTGCTGGATAACCCTAGGATCAAGAGTTCGAGGTGAATTCAAGTAGTGTCCACTTGACAGTAGGACAAAAACTGGTTGTTATGATACAAGAAAAGCAGCCTTTATGGTTATATTTATATGTCAACATAAGAAGTGGCTTTGATGGCCTTATTTTCATTTTTAGACTTATTTTGCCTGGTTGCAAGATTGTATCTAATCTTATCTTATCAAGGGCGCTTATGTCAGTGCTTATCCAATCTTTTATCTATTTAATCTTATCTTATCAATGGATCTTATTTTATCTCCCCTGCTTATCTTATCAAAGGATCACTGGTTGGTCACATGATCAAGGACAAGCCCTGAACCCTATTTATGCAAGTCACACCTATCACAGGATGGCTGTTCCTCAAATGGTCTAGGCTTGCTTGACCAGTTCCTCATGGCATGGCTGTGCCTGCCTCATGTTATATCTATTCTTTGGAGTCACACCAAGAGCCGGAATCTTGTTCCCTGACTCAGGGTCCTTATTTATGAGTTACAAGGACTCACTCTTCTTTATGACTTACAAGGAGTCACCCTATCTATACCTCATGGTGGCAGCATGCTGCCACACTGTTATGGTATTTATATTCTAGAAGCATGGAATTCCCTTCCATTGCAAGGCTATATATGAAGACATGCAGCATGGATCAAGGGTTCTATTTGATATTTATCTTCAGATCTTATTTATCTCAAGATCTGCCACATTGGAATGTGGTAACCTCATAACCACAGCCTTGAAGGCTATGACCATCTATTAGATATGCATGCTAGCCTCATGCACTAGGATGATTCTTATTTGTTATGACAACATGCTTTGACAGCATGGTATACTTCTCATGAACCTTAACAACTTATATATATTCTTTAGATTCTTGAAGTATTTCTATTGGACGATAACAGACTCTTATTTAGTTATTGTACAGTATATCTTAGATTTCATGTACATACATGTACATAGTCTTTTCGTATATAAACCCCCAGGGTGACAGGACTAGATCCCCAGTCTTGAAGTCCTGGATCTTCCCTCTAAAGTTTAGGAATTTCCATCCCCTCTAAAGAAGTCCTCTCAAGTCCTTGAGCTGGCCAAGTAATCAACTCTAGGCAGCAAGGCCTGGTATTCAAGACTCCACCAGTAAAGTATCTATTAAAGATAAGCCCTTGATGCCAAAGCCCAAGGCGACACTCTTAAAAACCTTGAAGACATGTTTCAGCTCCAATGTTTGGGCTTTAGCACTTGGAATGTTTCAGAACCCATTGAGGGGTTCTTATATGTAAAGGTAAACTTGAGGGCAGGCTTATATAGCACAAAATAGGAAGTAAAAGTAAGGGCATATAAGTAAGTGCTGACTAATATATCAGTCAGCAAGAAATAATAAGTTATAAAGGATAAGTAATTGTGGAGGAACCAGTATGTTGGTGCAATAGTCACAAGAAAAGATGAGTGACTATCATGAGAAGAAAGATAAGTCCCAATATAAGCATAACAGGAAAAAGAAAAAGAAACTAAAGAAGAATTGTAACACCTTCAGTGACTTTTACTGGTGAAGTCTTAACACCAGGCCTTGCTGCCTAGGGTTGAATACCTAGCCAGCTCAAGAACTTGGTGATGACTTCTTTAGTAAAAAGGAACTTTCTTGACTTTAGAGAGAAGATCCAAGACTTTAAAACTAGAGATCCAGTCCTATCATCCTGGAAGTTTATATATGAAAAGACTATGTACATATATGCACATGGGATTTAAGATATATTGTACACTACTTAAATAATAGTTCATTATTGTTCAATAGAAATACTTTAAGAATTTAAAGAATAGATATAAGTCATTAAACATCATAAGAAGCGTACTATGCTGCTAAAGCATGTTGCCATGACAAATAGGAAGCACTAATGGCATGAGGCCAGCATGCATATCTAATAAGTTAGCATAGCCTTCAAGGCTGTGGTCATGAGGTTACCATATGCCAGTATGGCAAATCTTGAGATAAATAAAATCAGAACCCTTGATCCATAAGGCTAGTGCATGTTCTTCATATATAGCCTTGCAATGGAATAGAAGCCTGTATTTCTGTGAATAAATACCATGAGGTATAGATAGGAGTGACTCCTTGTGAGTTATAGATAAAAGTGAGTCCTTGTGACTCATAGATAAGGGCTTTAAGTCAGGGAACAAGATTCTGGATCTTGGTGTAACTCTGGAGAATAGATAGGGCATAAGGCAGGCATAGCCATGCCATGAGGAATAGTCAGGCAAGCCTAGACCCTCTAAGGAATAGCCATCATAACTGGTGTAACTTGTATAAATAGAGTTCAGGACATATTCTGATCATCTAATCATGCCAGTGATCTTTGATAAGATATCCAGTGGAGATAAGATAAGATCAATAGATAAGCGATTATATAAGTGCCGAGATAAGCGCTGGCTTGATAAGATTAGATAAGATAAGATCTTGCACCCAGGCAAGACAAGTCATAAAAATGAAAAATAAGGCCATTAAGGCCACTTCTCTTTTGATCTTCATAAATATAGCCATAAAGGCTTGTTTTCTCATATCATAACAGGGACCACCTGAAGCCTATGCCTGAAAACAAGACACTAAGCTTGTATAGATATACCTTCAGTAAACTTGATGATTACCAGTAGCAATGCTTGAGGACAAAAAATGTATAAGAGTTGCAAATTATTGGTGATATCAAAGCTAGAGTACAAACCTATATCAACTAGTCTATATATATATACTTGTGACTCTAAAACAACAAAAGCATGGTGAACACAAGATAAGATCCAGAACTGTTATGCTTCAACCGGGTAGAACAGAGCGTAGCCTTGGAAGAACTTAATAATGGCTTTTAAATAGAAGGACTTTTGATAGGTAGCTTGAGGAAGCATTCACTCAAGAGTAGAACAGAGACTCAGTGCTCGATAAGCTGACTGGAAGAAAATGATCAGGAGCAAAGGACACTTGGTATTGACCAAGGAGAACTAAACTACTGTACATGACCATGGTATAAAGGCTTTTATAGTAGTACACTCCATAGCACAGACCAACATGAGAAAAGGAAAATATATGCAAGACCAGGTAACAGATGACTAATGGTCAGCCGGTCTGAGTAAAAGCACAAACATAATGGAGGAAATCCACAATGGTGGATATAATAACGATGTAGTCCAATATGTTATTGTAGGGGGAAAAGGGTAAGTCCATATTGGATCACCATAATAACGGGAGAAAAAGGGAGATTGTAACACTACCCCCCATATACACTCTTAGCACTGCAAAGAGCCTTACTCACAAATCCAGATACCTGCCATACGGGGAGCTAGTTATGTTAGTGTATGCCACATCATCAAGTCCATTGTCTGACAGAGAAGGAGAGTTGCTGAATGGGAAGAGGACACTGGGCACGTGAAATGGGATAGGGGCATGTATGAGTAGATCCCCGTGTAGTTGAGGAATGAAATCCTGTGGGTGAGATGGGTAGACTAAACATTACTATTGCTCAGTTGAATGAGATTGAGACATCCAAATGGCAGGAGGAGGATGAGGACAATGGAGAGGATGGTTTTGGGGTGGTGCATTGTAACATGCAACAGTTTGTGCAGTGACCAGGAGCCCAACATAAACAATGGAAACACTGATAGAACTAACAGTCTACCTGTATATGGCCAAGCCAGTAGCACTGATAACAGGCTTGATTATAACAAGGGTGATTGGCAGAGAGTAGATCAAATCCATCATTCCCAGACCACCAGGCATTGGTGCATGCCAACAATCTTTCTTCATTGAAGTGGAGGAAAGTAAAGGAGGCTGAGGGGGTTATTGATCCTTCAGTGATTTGTTCTGTCAATGATGGCTTGAAATATACCTCCTGATAGTAGCAATCTATATCAAGATAGAATTCCGTAAGGTCCATCTTGTGTATGGCAGTGACCAAGTTTTGCTTCATTGTGTGTTGAATATGAAGGAGTCACTGACCATGGGTGGCAGTGCAAATATCTTGTGCTAGAATGTTCCCCATAATACCAATTGTCATACTTTGGAGGTAAAGGGAGTAGAGCGCATGGGTGGCAGAGTCGGGTTCTATGTAAGCATCCATACATGTGGCAAAGTGGGAATCTGCTAATATCTGATCATAGGCAAGCAAGCATACAAGGCCCAAAATAGACTCTTTGAATCTATATGTGAAATGAGGGATATCAATTGACTGGACAGTGATGGGGGTGTATTCCGTTTAAGCCATTTGTTCAATGGCAAACAGCATGATGATTGGGGTTGGGGGACATGTGGATGTCAGGGACAGAGCAAACAATCATGAGAGGGTGAAGGGGGAGAAGATAGAGATAGTGGAGGCGTTTGGGGAAGATATGGCATTTATGGTCCTGAGGGTCACTAAGCTTTAGTAAGATGATTCTTATAGTTGTCTAGTATGGTCTGTGCATGCCACATTTCTCTTTCTGGTAGCCATAAATTGTCCTTTGCAGTGTATCCTTTCCAATGGATTAGGTACATGCAGGCCATCGGTTGTCCATGATGTTATATGATATGTTCTATTTCATATTCTTCCTCCCCTGCAATAAGGTCAGGAGGTGGAGTCGGAAAGTTCCAACCATAGGTTTCGGTTTCTTTGTACCAGGTTAGAAGAGAGGTGTGGAATACATCATGGATCCTCCACATCTTGGGAAGTCTAAGGCAGTATGTGATAGGTGATAACACCTGGGTGATGATAAAAGGTCCTTCATGTTTTGCTGTGAACTTTGGGTTTATGATGGAATGTTGTAAATTACATGCCTCCAGCCATACTCTTTCTCCCTTTTTGAATGGTTGGAAATTTCTTTGACCCCATGTGGCCATGGTCTGTTGTGCTAGTTCATGAGTGGCTACAGCTTCTTCTCTTGCTGCAATAAGAGTTTTGAGCCGAGTATCTACAGCCAGTATATCAGTGGCATGGAAGACCATCGGAAGGGGAACTGGTTCATAGCCCATTAGCAGGTAATAGGGGGATTTTCCCATGACTTAATGGAGGTGATGATTGTGGACAAACTTTGCTGTAGTGATGTTTTCTGCCCATGCCATTGGATAATTCCCGCAAATGATGCAGAGGTAAGTTTTCACTTCCTGATTGACATGTTCAGTTTCTCCATCGGTTTGTGGGTGGTATGCAGTAGAGAGGGCAAGTTTATAGTTTAATAGGTGTTCCAGCTCTTTTGCAAAGGTGGGTGCGAATTGGGGTCCTTTATCTGAGATGACTTTGTTGTAGAGTCCAAAGTGTCGATAAATGGAGTGAAAAAAAAGGTTGGCAATTCCTTCTGTAGTAATGGTCTTTGTGGTGGGGCATAGAATCACCCCCTTTGTAAGGCCATGGTCGACCATGACCAAAAGAGCATTAAAGCCCTGCAACTGAGGGAGGTCAGTGATGAGGTCGCAGGAGAGCTGCTGAAATGGGCGAGTACACAAGGAGGCAATAGGTGAAACACTCCAAGTATTAAGGCCCGAATGTCAGAACCAAAACATGTCTTCGTAGGGACTTTAGAGTGTCACCTTGGGCTTCGGCACCAAGGGCTTGTCTTCAATAGCTTTCTTGCTGGTGGAGTCTTAACACCAGGCCTTGCTGCCTAAGGTTGGCTACTTGGCCAGCTCAAGGACTTAGAGAGGGCTTGCTTTATCCCTATACTTTGGAGGGAAGATCCAGGACTTCAAGACTGGGGATCCAGTCCTGTTGTCCTGGGGGTTTATATATGAAAAGACTATGTACATGTATGTACATGGGATCTAAGATATACTATACACTAACTAAATAATAGTCCGTTATCGTCCAATAGAAATACTCTAAGAATCTAAGAAATAGATATAAGTCATAAAGGTCATAAGAAGTGTACCATGCTGTCAAAGCATGTTGTCATGACAAATAGGAAGCGTCCTAGTGCATGAGGCTAGCATGCACATCTAATAGATAAGTCATAGCCTTCAAGGCTGTGGTCATGAGGAAACCACATTCCAGTGTGGCAGATCTTGAGATAAATAAGATCTAGGGATAAATATCAAATAGGAACCCTTGATCCATGCTGCTGCTGCATGTCTTCATGTACAGCCCTGCAATGGAAGGGAATCCCATGCTTCTAGAATAAATACCATGAGGGACCTGCATGGTGTGGCAGCATGTTGCAACCATGAGGCATAGATAGAAGTGAGTCTATGTGACTCATAAAGAGGGTGAGTCCTTGTGACTCATAGATAGAGACCCTGAGTCAGGGAACAAGATTCCGGCTCATGTTGTGACTTTGAGAATAGATAGGACATGAGGCAAGGCACAGCCATGCCATGAGAACTTGGTCAGGCAAGCCTAGACCCTTTGAGGAACAGTCATCCTGTGACTGGTGTGACTTGCATAAATAGGGTACAGGGCTTGTCCCTGGTCATGTGACCATCCAGTGATCCTTTGATAGGGGAGATAAGATAAGATCTTCGGATCGGATAAGATAAGATCCCCTGATAAGATAAGATCGTTTAGATAAGAGATTAGATAAGCGCCCTTGATAAGATAAGATTAGATAAGATCTTGCAGCCGGGCAAGACAAGTTCTAGAAATGAAAAATAAGGCCATTGAGGCCACTTGTTGCTTTGATGTATAAATATAGCCATAAAGGCTACTTTTCTAGTACTGTAACACAAGAGGAGGCAATGGGAGTAAGAGGGGGAACAGTAGAATATGTATTCATCTTGTTCTGTTGGCATGTTGCACAACCAGAAACATATAAGCAGACAAAAGATGCAAGTCCAGGCCACCAGAATTTGGTGGCAATGAGTTGGTGTGTTTTCAAATAACCAGGATGACCAGCAGTAGTGTGGTTGTTACACTTCGACCAGATAGGTAGGAGCGTAGCCCTTGAAGGTGACTTTCGTATGCTGGTCGTAGGTTGTCTACGAAACTGTGGCTGTATATGCAGCTGCAGGACAAGGGCAGTGCGTCTTTGATGTGCTGAGCGAGGACAGCACTGTTTATCCTTCATGCGGTGTGCAGTGAAGGTTTTTGGTAGCAGAAGAGGAAGCGTCCACTCAAGAGTAGGACGAAGACTCTGGCGCTCGATAAACTAACTGGGAGAGAATAGCTAGGAGCTAGGACAAGGTCTTGTATTCAGGGAATACAAGGGAAGAACTAAACTAGAGTACATGACGGTATTGACTTGTATAAATAGTATACAAGTTGAGCACAGACCAAGAAAAAGAAGGAAAACATGACGAAGACCGGGCAATCAGATGACTGATAAACTGGCCAATGAGTAAACAGGCTGACAATGAGGGAACTCGCGAAGGCGAGATGATCACAAAGTGGTCTGTAGGGCAATCATGAGAGAAACAACAAGATAAGTCCATATCGAGGTATGCAAAAGAAAAGGAAAAAGAAAATGTAGTCCAAATCGTAACACTACCTCTGGTCTATGGTCGAAACTCCAATGAAAATCTATCCTAGAGATGTGTACTCTCCACAGAGGGATCCGGTGACATTTGAATATGCAGTGTTGTCCCATATGTTGTCACAAGGAGGGGGTGAGGCTGCGTGAGTGGATATAGGACAGCGGGGATGAGGACGGGCATAGGGTCATATACGAGCAGTTGTCCATGAACCTGAGGGACGAAATCCCGCAGGAGAGACAGGAAGATTACTGGCAATGTTGCCGGAGCTCGCAGAGTTGGCAGAGCATTGTGATAATGACAAAGAAGATGAAGAGGGTGGTGATGGAGGATGGTGAAGGGGGCAGCAGTTGGTACGATGACCTGGGGCCCAGCAGAGACAATGAAAACACTAATAAAAGCTATAGTTGACCTGTTGGAGACCTAGTCAATGGCATTGAAAGCATGCCTGATTGTAGCGAGGATGGTCTGCCAAAAGGATGTCAAAGTCTTTATTGCCAGTCCACCAGACATCGACACGTTCAGCGAATCTTTCTTTGTCAGAGTGGAGTGGAGAAGAGGATGTGGAGGGAGTGCGCAGGAGCGTGACGATGCAATTGATTAGGTGGGTATGTGGAGAGGCCAGCTCTCTGGAATAGCAATCTATATCTTGATAGAACTCTGTAAGCTCCAGCTTGTGCATAGCTATGACCAAATGGTCGCACATGGTTTGTTGAATATTTAAGAGAATCTCAGAGTGGACGGTAGTGCATGGGTCGTTGCTAAGGAGATTTCCCATCGTCAAGATGGTGAGGTTTTGGAGGTATAATGAGTAGAGGGCATGGGCAGCAGAGTTGGGTTCGATATGAGCATCTATGCATGTAGCAAAACGAGAGTTGGCAAGAACTTGGTCATAGGTAAGAGCTCGAGTGAGCTCTGAAATGGGTTTCCACCAGGCGTGCGCAAGGTGAGGAGTTTCTATGGCATGAACTACCAAACGAGCTTCTTTGACTGTTCTTTCGATGGCAGCTAAAGTAACAATAGGAGTCGGTGAGCGTGTGGATGATGGAGACGGTGCCGGGGAGCGAGTGGTGACAGATAATGAGGTGGTTTCAGAAAGTGGAGTGGAGATGGAAGATGGGGAGGAAGAAGCAGCAGTGGCGGCGATGGAGGATATGTTCGTATAGGGTTCGATGTGAGGTGGTAGAGAATGTCTTTAGAGGGAATGG